>APFE031653782.1:0-14780 GCA_000404065.3 Pinus taeda
AAGTGAGAGAAAGTGCGGAACCAGAGTTACATTGCTTTTTTGATGTCTTTCTCTCATTTCCAAAGCTTGTTTTGAAGAGTTGAGGTCTGAGACTTGCTTAGGAGGCTGGTATAGGTGGTGATAGACCTATACAAAATGCAAATAATCAAGGTGACGATATTTTTGTATAACACTTCCCATGTTCGACTTCAAATAATTTATTCACATGGTTAGACTTGTACTTGAGCGAAAGATTGAATGAGATTGAAGACCCTGGATCTATTTTCATCCATCCGGGCTGCGATGTTTTGAGGAGTACTAAATCAAATGTACAATGGCCTTACGTTCATGGTCATCCATTCATGGGTCTATATCTGTAGACGACTATATTTGTACATGTAATGAAGGTTTATAAGCTGAGCATGGGTATGCCTTCCCTCAGCGAGTTCACGAGAAAAAAAATCAAATTATCATGATTTATGTATTATAATTGATGCAGGTCACCTTTCGCATCGAAATCTCCTCTCCACATAAAAAAGCATTTCACTCGACATACATATTTACAACTTCATGCTTTAGGGGGCAACTGTTACAGAACCATTTGGGCACATCAAACCCAACTTGCAGATCAGTACTATTAGGGCTCATCAACCCCTAATTCAGTTGTTACATGCCCTAAACAAGTCAATGATCAGAATGCCTAGTTTCCTAAGAAGTTCCATGACCAAAATCATTTAGAAACTGCCTCTAAGAAGATCAGTGCAGGTAGGCCTTCATTAGGGTGCGCTGCAATGCAAACTATACACTGATAGGGTGCTACGTAATGCACTTAGTCCCTCTTTAGCCTTCGCTAGGCAAATTTGTGCGAATTTTCATGAGGGTTTGAAAGATTCCTTATCCATTGGATGCCTCTAGAAGTTTCTCAAGGATATCTACTCCTTTGAGCTCGTATTTTGATGAGGAAGGGAGTTAAGGAACATCAATCCCTTTATCCCTTCCTCTATGGAACTAAATTCTAAGTTTGGGAGGGCATTCATTATCACCATTTATGGCATAACTTCCTTCATTCACCTATAAAAAGATCACTCATCTAAGTGATCAGGGGCTGGAAATTATTGAATTATAGGGAGATGCTATTAGTATGAGACTTGAGTTGATTTCAAGTAATATAATGATGTCAAAATGTCTTGCTTGTTATGAGGAGAGGATGCGATTGAACTAGAGGAGTGATCGTGAATCGAGCAATGGGTTGTAACTCTTCCTTTTACTAATAAAGTGTTCAAAGCTTTTTCCATATGCTTGTGTTATTCATTTATGCTTTCATATGTGTATCATGTACTTGATTCCATGCCATGTTTAATCAATAGATCATTATCATATGCTTTGATCGTTTGTTGTCTTCTGTCTGTGTGCAGGTACTCTTCAAGCTGATTAAGTACGAAGAGGAGTGACAAAGTTGGTCAAGGGAGATAAGGAGCAAGCGAAAGCTATAGGTAGGTTTCTTTGCCTCTTATTTAATCTATTGGTCATAGGAAAAGTAGAGAATGCTTTGCACTGTTGTTCTAGACTTAGCTACTAGTATATGGGTTTAAGCATTTATTTGTAGACACTAAAACTTCCCAAAACACTACCAGTGACCGTGGACTAAAGTTTCCAGTTCTATGCCAGTGACCTTGGGATTTAAGCCACTTTTTCAGGGATAGAGCTCAGGTCACTGCCCATAATTGAATGAAAACTCAGAATAAAGTAAAGTATAGGGAAACAATGTTGCAAAAATAAATATTTCATCAAGGCCTTAACCAGACCCCTACTAGCCATGATAGGCATTTCATCCAACATATCATCAACATGTAATCTACATGTGTAAACAACAGAATTAAATGTAGGGATCTCATACTTATCTGGGAATAACTATGAACCATTTTTCCCTCATGCCATTTGTTGCATTATCCTCTATTAGGTCATAGACACATTATCCATTCATATACAAGTAAAAACATGCTGAGAGCCATACATAGCCACTGTCACAAAATGTACATATAAGCAACATAATAGTAACAAAAATACCATGAACATATCAACCATCAAAATCCATATATACATCAGTACATTTTCACATGAAAATAAAGGGAATGAATTTCTCATTAATTAATGCAATGAACCAACTAGAGATGGGACTACCATGTTCCAGTCGACCATAGAATTGCTGAGCCAAATCTCTCTTCAGATATTCACCCCCATGCCTATTCCAAGCATGAATGTGGGAATCAAATCAAAAGAACTCAACCAGGGCATACTGAGGCTAAACCACTCACCCTCATCAATAGAAACTAGGCTGTACCGTAATCCATCCTGGATCACTAGGCCAACACAATGAACACATCATAAAAGGCTTTACCGTGATCTCCACTCGATCACTAGGCCAAAACAGCATGGATGCCACCAGATTTCTCCACCTACATCGCGAGGAATTTTCTTGTCTCCCAGTCTCTCAAGATTTAACACAATCCAAGCCCAGATCAATAGGCACTAAACCGAGACCCACTCTCCAGGCTTTATGTATATCCCAAACCCGGGATTACTAGGCCCAACAAAGAGAAAAATACCTCTAGGATTTATCGTATATCCTACCATTCACCAGCAAGGATTCCTAGGCCATTCGAGGCAACACAAAATATGGCTTTATCGCAACCCACAGTCTAGTTTAGGGGTTACTAGGCCATGTGTTTTATCATTTCGGAGATCCACCTCACTCAGTGTCGACTCGATTTGGAAATCCATCTCAACCAAACATGAGAACCCCATCACACCATGGCTATCCAGAAATGGCAAGGCTAGGTTGAAAAACACTGTCACACTTGGAAAAACCCATGCCATGATAGAAAAGAACCACATGCAATGCCATGCATGCCCAATATATAAAGGAAAATACACATGCAAGGTGATACTTGCAACGAAGCCTGCTGTAGCTGCTTGATCCTACCTTTCCCTACTTGATGTTTGCTTCCTCTTGCCTTCTTTTTATTTCTTGCTCCAATGCTAAAAAGCTCCAAGAAAACTCTAAGTATCCAAGAGTATAAGAGAGAGAGAGAATAATGAAAGAGTTCCAAAGCTAAAATGACAAAAAGTTACCAACTGATCCTTAGAATCCTTTTTATGAATGAGCCTCTATTTTCTTCATTTTCCATTATTTTCCTTCATTTTCCTCCTCACATGCAACCTATGACCTTTCACCTCCTTTTTCTCCTAATTTCCATTATTTTCATAAATAATTGTGCCAAAAATTCCATTTTGCCTTTCCAAAGCCTTATCCAATGTCTTTGCTAACTTCCTTAGCTATAAACAACACCCCCTAAGATGTCTTGCCCAGCATTCAACTTGGAATAAGTGTCCCATTCGTCTGTGGTTATTGTTTTTTTAACTTTTATTACATGGAGTTTTCACCATGGCTGTTACAAAACCCTCCCCTTTAAAGGACATTGTCCTCAGTTTTCAACCACACATATACCTTAGCAACCCATTAAAACAAGACATATTGGTCATGGAGCTTTATAACACATCTCGATGCAATATTTACAATGAAAGATTTTCTCAAGAGAAAAACATCATGACAACATACCGCATAGTGGATCTTTATAACACAACTCATTACGGTATTTACAATGCTGATCCTACTTAGTGCCAATCCACATGACATCATAACATCATGATAACATAACCACGTGATAGCATAATAACATGACACCCATACCACACAGTGGAGCTTTATTACATAGCTCGTTACGATATTTACATCCATACCTAGGTGTACATATAGCAACACCATCAAGAATATATATACGAAAACATATGCCAAATCATATGCCAAAACATATATCAAACATATACTAGACACCATGTCTAAGCATATATAAAAAAATCATATAGCATATATAAAAAAATCATAAATAATATATTAACCACCATAAGGCAAATACCAAGCCATCATAAAGCATATACCAAACCACCATAAAGCAAATACCAAACCACCATAATGAAATACCAAACCACCATAAGAAAATACCAAACCACCATAAGCAAGTTGCTTTGCCTTAACCAACAAACAAGGAAGGATACATGGCCTGCATCTGATCTGGTATCTCCCATGTAGCTTCATCGGGCCCAAAGTGCTTCCATTTCACTTTAACTTTCTCGATTGCTCGGTTCCAGAGCATGAGCACCTTTTTCTGCAATATGCATTGAGGCTCTGGCTAGAATTCTCCATCTGATTACACCTGAAATATAGACCAGTCAATCACATAATCAACATCCTTAACATACTTCTTAAGAAAATATATATGGAAAACATCATGGACTTTCATTGTTAGAGGTAGTGCAAGTTGAGAGGCTACTGGCCCAATCCTCTCAATGATACTGAATGATCCACAAAATTATGGTGCCAACTTGACACATGATCCAATCCGCAAGGAGCTATTCTTCGATTTGATGTGTAAGTACACTTGTTCCCCAACTTGGAACTCCTTGAACAATCTGTTCCTGTCTGCATAACTCTTCTGTCTATCCTGTGCTACCTTTAGATTCTTCTTGCTCACCTGCATCTCCTGTTCCATGTTTGCCAACATATCTGGTCCAATCAATACTCTACTAACTGGATCACTCCAACTAATGGGAGTGTTGCAATTCCACCCATACATTTCCTTAAAAGGATTCATCCTTAGTGGCTCATGATAACCATTGTTGTATGTGAACTCTACCAAAGGGAGATACTCTTCCCACTTCCTCTACTGATGCATCACATACATCCTTAACATATCCTTTAATATCCTGTTGACCCTCTCTATCTTTCCATCTGTCTGCGGATGATAGGATGTGTTGAAGGCCAACTCTGTGCCCAAACCTACAAATAACTCCTTCAAAAAATTGGAAGTGAACTTCACATCCCTGTTTGACACAATCTTCTTCAGAACACCATGTAGTCTAACCACATCTCTGATGAACACCTGTGTCACATCACTAGCTGAGTACATAGAATTCACCTAAATGAAGTGTGTGACCTTGTTATCCTATCCACAACGACCATGATGGAGTCATGCTGATGTTGGCATTGTGATACAGGTGTTGTCCTTGATGGAAACTCACTCAGATAACAGTTCACAGTGCAACAGGTTAACAACAAAGGATTATAGATCACACTCGAGAGATTGAAGAAAGAGAGTAGTTTAAGAAGTATATGCTGATTCAATTTTTCCAAGTAGCGTATACACGCAGGTTAACATAACAAAAGGAGCGTATACTTATACATGCACTTTCACAGAAGGAAAAGCACGTATGAGATGGAAAATCAACGTTTTGGTCGAAGGTATTGGTTTGAGGTATTTGACCCAAGGTATTTGGTCATAGGTATTTGGTCCAAGGTATTGTTCCTAAGTGGTTTTGGTTCAAGGTATTGAGAAAAGGCCTAAAACTATATAAGGAGGAGAAGAAAATTAGGCCAGGTGTGCAAGTAATGAATATCTTATGAAGAGTGAGATCAAAAGTAAATATGCATGTTATGGGTTTATGGTGCTTTGCTTGATTTGAACTAAGGATGAACCTTAGCGTTTGATGGGGGATGAGATATAATTATGAATCAGGATTATGAGACCTAAAATGAATTATTATTATATGGTTTGATCATGGATAGTCTAGATTTGAACGTTAACACGTGATTTACACTGTAAATGTTTTGATATTGGTATGACTGAAGTCTAGAATAGTTGTGATGTTTTAAGTTAGCATTTGCAGATTTGTACGCTGGTTCGCTTTTGCAAAAGCGCATATACACACTGGTTTGGTACATCAAAGTAGCATATACATTATGAAATATGGTATTTGAAGTTGTAGTTGGTTATGGTTGTTGATGTAGAATTTTGGGTTCTGCTCTGTGTTCTGGTGACTGTGTTCTAGTGATAGTGTTCTGAATGTGCAGATTGGTTGATTGTGATTTGATTTAGTAATGACGGGTTTTCAGTGATTGGTTGTATAGCAGTGGTGATTTATTTTGAGCTTCAATGTTGCTAATGGGTCTAGTATGAAAATGTGGTGAAATGAGGCCTTCAAATTGTGGTGTTGTGTTCCAGGAGTATCCAATCTGAAAATTAATGAAACATGGTCCCTGGAGGAAGAGAAAAGGTCGTAGCCTTCTATAGGCCGGAACCTTTGTACTAGTAAATGGATCAACTAGTACAAGAGCCATGGGGTTGGAACTCCCTTCCAGTAGTAGTTGGAAAATGAGTGAAGGTTGGAGCCTTCTGTAGGCCGATGCCTACATACTAATAAACGGATCATCTAGTACAAGAGCTAGGGGGTTGTAGCTCCTTTCTAGTAGAAGCTGGAGAACGAGAGAAGGTTGTAGCCTTCTACAGGTGGGTGCCTGCGTACTGGTATGAGTCTACACTAGTACAAGGTTGTAAACATGTTTTTCTTATATTAAAAGAAGACAACAACAGGTGGTTTTTTCCTACATTGGGTTTCCACCTTAAATCTTGGTGTTCATGTGTGTTGCTTATGTGTGATGGTTTATTCTATTCTTACTGCACATGGCTACTGTTTATATGGTTAATTAAGTACTGATTCACTGATTAAAGATCAACATATGATGAATTAACTGAATCATAAGTTTGATGGATATACACTAGTTGCTTTAAAGACAATTGCGTGTACAAGCGAGTTACCTTCATTGAAGTAGCGTATATAACTTTGAGTATGAAAAGAAAAAGTTATTGATTTGACTAATACTGATTCACCCCCCCTCTCAGTATTATTTCCAGCAGCTGCTTCACTGTCTTCAGAAACCCTATGATGAAGTCCATGGAAATGACTTCCTATTTCCATTTGGAAATTGCGATGGGCGGTAGCAGTCCACTTGGATGTTTGTACTCTACATCCACTCATTGACAATCAAAGCATCTTGCCACAAAATTTTCTACATCCCTCTTCAAATTCAGCCAATAGTAATACCTCTTCACTGTTGTCAGTGTCTTCTGATAAATTGGGTGACTTGAATATGGTTTCACATGAAACTCCCTCAAGATCACCTTCTTGAGCTCATTGCTATTTGATACATATATCCTGTCTCAAAACCTGACCAATCCATATGTTTTAAGACGATAGTCCATGCCCTGTGCACCTACACCTATAATTGTACTTGTACCTATATCCCCACATGTGCCTGTACCACTACATGTACCTGTACTTGCACTTGTACCTATACATGTACTATGACCCTGCTGCAACTTGTGCATAATCTCCATATACCTGACATCTTATTGTCCTGCCTACAAGATCCTATCCTATAAATCTGTCCGATAGGAGCTCATAGCTTCCAAGTGGTGTACCTGTACCCGTCTACTGAGAGCATCTGCCACCCTGTTCTCTTTACCTTTGATGTACCTGATCTCGAAATCAAACTCATTGATCATAGCCAACCATCTAGCTTTCCCGGTGTTTAGATTCAGTTGGTCAAACAAATACCTCAACCCAATGTGATCACTCATAAGCACAAACCGTCTGCCAAGAAGAAGATAGTGGCTTCACATATTTAGTGCATGTATAATCGCTGCTAACTCAAGATCACGTGTGAGGTAGTTCTACTTGTGCTTGTTTAGTTTCTGGGAATCATAGCATACCACATGTCCATCCTGCATAAGGACTCCACCAATCCCTATCTTGCAAGCATCTGTGCATACCACAAACTCTTTGTTCGGGTCCAGAATATATAGCACTGGTGCATGTGTTAACAACTGCTTAAGTTGCTCAAAGATAGCCTCACACTCCTCAGTCCATTCAAAATTATTACCTTTCCTTTGCAATGATGTAATGGGATAAGCAATCTGTGAGAAGTTCCTGAAGAACCTTCTATAATAGCCTGCTAGACCCATGAAAGATCTTACCTCATCTACATTCTTAGGAGCTACCCGCTCCATGATGGCCCTTATTTTCTCTGGATCTACTACAATTCCCTCCTTGGAGACCACATGCCCCAAGTAGTGTATCTCAATCTAAAAGAAACTACACTTACTGAGCTTAGCATACAACTAATGCTTCCTTAACAACCTTAATACTGCTGCCAAATGCTCAACATGCTCTTCCTCATTTTTAGAATATACCAGTATACTATCATTGAACACAATAACAAACTTATCCAAGTATTGATGCAACACACTATTCATCAAACACATGAATGTAGATGGAGCATTAGTTAAGCCAAATGGAACAACAACAAACTCATAATGTTCATACCTGGTCCTAAACATAGTCTTGTAAATGTCCTCCTATTTGATGCGTACCAAATGGTATCCAGATCTCAAGTCAATCTTCGAGAACACTGATGCTCCCTTTAGTTGATTAAACAAGCCATCAATCCTCAGAAAAGGGTACCTATTCTTGATAGTCACTTTGTTCAACTGCCTATAGTCAATGCATAATCTGAGAGTACCATATTTCTTACTCACAAACAAGACCGGTGCACCCTAAGGTGATACACTTGGCCTATTGTATCCCTTGTCCAACATTTCCTTCAACTGCAACTTTAACTCAACCAACTCACGCATGCTCATCCTGTAAGGTGCTTTCGATGTTGGAGCTTCCCCTGGCACTAACTCAATCGAAAATTCTACCTCCCTGTGAGGTGGAAACTCTGTAATGTCCTCAGGAAATACATCCTAAAACTGCTGCAACACTAGATATATACTCAACAAATCTGCATCCTCAACCTCCTTACCCTTATCACTAGAAATGTGCATTGTGAATAGCTTGCACCCTTTCCTGTGACAATGCTTTGCTTGCGTAGATGTCACTAGCCTAACTGATGTGACTTTCTTCTTACCTTGCAAGACTCTTGGTTCTCCATTGTCATCAACACACTCAATAACTTTGTCATAGCATTCAACCTTGGCTCTATGTAGATACAACCAATCCATGCACAACAACATAATGTATGATCCCAATGTTAACAAATTCAAATGTGTTGTTTTAGGCATACCATTTAAATCAAATGAGCAAGATCTTACCCAACGGTGAACTCTATTCTTTGTACCAGTAGCAAACTGTACTAACCAAGACTTTGCATGCAATTCCTTATTCAAACCACACTTATCCACCAAGTCAAGACTAACATAACTATAATTGGATCCAAGGTCAATCAAAATAGAAATAACTTGATCACAAAGCTTACTGTCCATCTCGATGATAGATGCCTTGTGTTTTGCCTGCCTGTTGTCCATTGCTGCATAGATACGTGGAATACTCTGACCAACATCCCCAATAGTCTGCACCTCTTGTGTACTGTATATCTGAGGCCAACCACCCTGATTCTATGGACAATCTCTATTAAGGTATTCTTTTCCACATGTCCAACACTCCAACTGATCAATACCAACACCTCTATGCTACTACTGCAACTCATGTCCCTGCCTAGCTCAATTAAATATCTTTTGCAGTGCCACATTCTCTTTCTCATTTGAAATCTGAGGCCTTGTCCTCTTAGGCTGCCATTTACATTTACCTTTGTCCTTTCCTTTCGATCCATGTTGAGATTCACTCTTACACTTTGATTGGTCATAACAATGATTCAGTTTCCTAATAACTTCCTTAAGTGACTGAGGCTCATCATACTCAATCCAATCTCTAAATACTAATGGAAAGTCACTGACAGATCGTTGAACTTTAGCCTTCTCATCAATAAGATATGGTGCATACCTTAATAGTTCCAGAAACTTGGTCATGTACTCTTCATCCCGTCATTGATCCTATCTTTAACTCATAGAATTATTTTTCCTTATTGTCATAGTACCTCTCTGACAAGCACTTCTTCCTGAAAAGCCTCTTGAATTCCCACTAGCTCAAGTCATCTGGCCTGATGTCTCTAACCGGCTTAACGTTTTCCCACCAGATGTCTGCTTTACCTTTCAAGCTGAAGATAGCTATTCTAGGCTTCATGTTATTTGTGTAATCATGAAAATCAAATAATTTTTTCATTCCAAGTATCCAAGCCTCTATATCTTTCGGGTTCTTCATATCTTCGTCAAAAGTAGGTGGTTTTTCTTTCTTGAATTCATTCAGTAAGTATCCCCTATCATTCCTCCTCTAAAGATGATAGCGAAGAATGATCATGATGTCTATCAGAACTAGAACTAGAATAATACCTGTGTTCAACACGCCTCCTATCCAGTGGAGTGTCCAACAACCTGCCATCTCTCACTCTATCAAATCTATCCAACCTGTGTCTAGCAAGACATCTACTGCCAGATGTCCCATTATTTTTATCCTCATGTCCATGGCTGATCCGAAGTGGTCCTTGTCACTGCAAGTACAATTTTTTTTTGAAGAAGTATAACATTCACCTCTGCCTGCTTCTCTTGTGCCTGTATGATCCGATCATTATCTTCTTTACAACTCCTTATTTCTTCCTTTAAGATTCTCAACATATAGGCCAAATCAGAAGTATGCCCCACACCACGTTGCTCATCTAACGCATAGGGAGATTCTATGTAGTCTACCACCTTGCTAGCCATTTTATCTTTCTCTTCTTGCAACGCATAATATGTCAGATAAACCAAATAACAATAAACCAACATACCTTAGTATATCTCGGGGAGGTTACCTTCTCTGCAATATCACCAAATCAGTGTGATACATGTATAACATAATCATAACAACATATTGACATACACAAGTAAATATATAAACTCATAAACATCACTCTAACTAGGATTTAGTCATCAATGCAAGGCCATATCAATAATGCATTCTATGACCTCATGCATGACAACAACCATTACTCCATTATACACGTTGCTACATGCAACCAACAATATGCATAACCAATGCCTAGCCAACTACAAATACACATAAACGCATGTAGTCGAACATAATCGATCAGTTCTTGCAATCAACCTAAAATAATGATACATGTAATCCAAATATTCAAGAATGTAACCTAACATAAAAGGATGTAAGTAGGCGTCATAAAATCAACATGTAAGTGACAAATAACCATATACAGTCAGTCACATACTCATGACAAATAAATTTCACGAAATCAACATCAAATTCTCCATAATACTACAAGCCTAATCCATCATCAAGTAATTGCAACAATCATATAAGTGTAGGAGACACACATGCAACTGACATGCATGCATGGCTAACAGATTCAACCCATCCAGTCCGAGAGTTGAACCATGTTATGATAACACTTTGTAAACCCTCCTCCCACATCCACCCAAGTAAACATGCAAACCGGGGTAAATATGAGACGAGAGGCTACTATGATAAGATTCGACCTCCTAGGTGACCTTAAGGAAGTGTAATCGATGGAACATCACACGCAGTCATCCAACAACATCAAAAAAACCCTTATAAGACAAGTCAGCCACTCAGACAACCTGTCCCTGGGTTCCATTACTGTTTTGGACTTCTTAGGCCATAGTAGCTCTCATGGTATGGGAAAGGGAGCGAGCAAAGACCTAAAATTTCTCTCATTGGCCTACTTGCCAACGAATGTGGACTAAAGTTTCTAGTTCTGTGCCAGCGACCCTGAGATTTAAGCCACTTTTTCAGTCATAGAGCCCAATCACTGCCCAAAATGGAATGAAAGCTCAGAATAAAGTACAAGGAAACAATGTTATAAAAGTAAATAGTTGATTAAGACCTTAACTAGACCCCTACTATCCATGACATGCATTTCGTCAAACATATCATCAATTGTAACCTACAGGTGTAAACAACAAAATTAAGTGTAGGGATCTCATACTTATTTGAGCATTGCTATGAACCATTGTTCCCTCATGCCATTTTTTACATTATCCTCTATTAGGTCATAAAAACATTATCCATTCATATACAAGTAAAAACATGCTAAGAGCCATACATAACCGGTGTCACAAAATGTACCTATAACCAACATAATAGGAACAAAAATACCATGAACATATGAACCAACAAAATCCATATATACATCAATACATTTTCACATGAAAATCAAGGGAATGAATTTCTCATTAATCAATGCAATGAACCAATTGGAGATGGGACTACCACATTCCACCTGACCATAGAATGGTTGAGCCAAATCTCTCTTCAGCCATTCACCCTCGTGCCATATTCCAAGCATGAATGCGGGAATCAAATCAAAAGAACTCAACTAGGGCATATCGAGGCTAAACCACCTCATCCTCATCAATAGAAACCAGGTTTTACCGTAATCCATCCTAGATCACTAGACCAACACAATGAACACATCATAACAGGCTTTACCATGATCTCCACCCGATCACTAGGAAAAACAAGCATGTATGCCACTAGATTTCTCCACCTACACCGTGAAGAATTTTCTTGTCTTCTAGTCTCTCAGGCTTTACAACAATCCAAACTCGGATCACTAGATGCTAAAATGAGACCCACTCTCCAAGCTTTACCGCATATCGAAACACAAGATTATTAGGCCCAACTGAGAGCAAACCACCCCTAGGATTTACCGTATATCCTGCCATTCACCAACAAGGATTCTTAGGCCATCCAAGGCAACACAAAATATGGCTTTACCACAACCCACAGTCTGGTTCAGGGGTTACTAGGCCATGTGTTCTATCATTTTGGAGATCCACCTCACTCAGCTTCAAATCCATCTGACAATCTAGCTCAACCAAACATGAGAACCCCATCACACCATGGCTATCCGGAAATGGCAAGGCTAGGCTGTAAAACACTATCACACCTGGCAAAACCCGTGCCATGATAGAAAAGAACCACATGCAATGCCATGAATTCCAAATCTAGCAAGGAAAATACACATGCAAGTTGATACCTACAATGAAGGCTGCTGTAGTTACTTGATCCTGTCTTTCCCTGCTTGATCTTTTCTTCCTCTTGCCTTCTTTGCCTTCCTTGCTCCAATGCCAAAATTCTCCAAGAAAACTCTAAGTATCAAAGAATATAAGAGAGAGAGAGAGAGAATAATGAAAGAGTTCCAAAGCTAAGCTGACAAAAAGTTACCAATTGATCCTCAGAAGCATTTTTATGAATGAGGCCTCTATTTTCTTCATTTTCCATTATTTTCCTTCATTTTCCTCCTCAAATGCAACCTGTGACCTTTCACCTCATTTTTCTCCTAATTTCCATTATTTTCATAAATAATTGTGCCAAAAATCCCATTTTTCCTTTCCAAAGCCTTAGCCACTGTGTTTTCCAATTTCCTTAGCCATAAACAACCAAATGAACACCCCCTAGGATGTCTTGCCCAACATTAAGCTTGGAATAACTGTTCCATTCATCTGTCGTGATTGGTGTTTTAACTTTTATTACATGGAATTTTCACCAAGGTTGTTACAAATTTAAAGATGCTAAGCATGCCCTATCAACTATAATTGTTGCTGATAACATCGCAAGGTTGTATATATTTAATAACTTTATGTCATCATCTCTTCCATTGATTTTTATTGCTCAAGCTGGGTCATGATTTCTTCCATCAATTTTTAATGCTTATAGTGATTACTTGAACGAAATTTGGTATGAGTGATTTGGTCATCTAAACCATTTCTCATTGTGACAACTATATAGTCAAAATATGGTGATTGATATTTCTCTCATTTCTTGCAAAGATGGTGTTTATTTTGGTTGTGTTCTCAAGAAACACCATCAAGGAGTTTTACAAACCTGCCTCTTAGCAAGCCTTGATCCCCTTACAACTTTCTCATAGTAATTTGTGTGATCTTCTTCTTAGATAACATTGCATAGCTTCCTACCTCTAGAAATAGTTTCTCACTAACTAAACCCTAACCACCAATGATCCCAACATTAATGAGTGCCAAATATGTAGTGGACCTTATTCATTAAGGATGGCCCTTTTATTTGTTTATTTTTTATAAAATGGATATCATTATATTAGGGGGAGATCTCTCTCTCACACACACACATCTAAATTGAACAGGTTTGCAATACACCTCGAAAATAAAATGACTATATCCCATGACAAAAATGACATTGCCCTTGTTCCAAAAATGTTAAAATGTATTACCGAAATTCTAAATCCAGTTACATGGCAAGTATATTGCTGAATAAAGTGCCTTACTAACAAACCCATTTTAAATGAGAAGAAACTTAGAACCTTGACCCATGAAGGCCATCTTCTATCACCTAGTTCTCCTTGGCGTACTCTTAATAACATGTGTCCATTTATGATTATTCTATAGGGCATACTCCTTTCACAATAGTTTATAGTTTCAAATCGGTAGAGAATTAAACCACAACATTCCCATCCTTCAAACCAAATGAACCTTGGGAAAATAATAGTCTCAAAAACATATGGTCATGCTCTCAAATTTACACCATCAAATTTTCTTCCCACACTACATGGAAATGACTCCACTGGAGGGCTAAATTCACCACAACTTCTAGGCTCGTGGTATACCTAATCCAACCTACTTCACATTTATTCCAAGCACCACCAATTAACAAAGCACACATGGATGATTTATGCATTGTGCCATTTCTACCACAATGAAAGGAAAATATTAATCTTAGTGGCTACCAACTAGAGCACTTACAGGCTTCAATAAAATTATAATCCTTTCCCCCATAACCATTTTACGAAATGATTATAGAAATCCCTCGAGATCAAAGTGTATAATCCATTCGTAGGGGGTGTTGTCACAAAATCATACACTAAAGGCTGCTACTTAGTGAGATCTCATGCAACTGTTTCAGACCAGGCTTTAGACTAAGGTTTAGCCTCCTTAGTCAGAGAGGGCTCTCTCACAGAT
>APFE031653782.1:30851-81300 GCA_000404065.3 Pinus taeda
AAATGAATTATTCTTAATAAATAACCATTGGTTTATTTTATTTTTTACCTAATTTAACTTAGCTCCATAAATAAAATAATAAATATGAAGAATAATGGTAGTAGTAAGAAGAATATTAATATTAAATTAATTAATGAAATTTGACAGGGGTCCTTGAGTCAAAAAGTAGCCGTTAGTCTTTTTAGCCATTGGAGTCTCTGCTTAGACTATTTAACATGCTCGACTGGATCTGTTTCTTCAAATTGTCCTGACGATGAACCACACTAGTTGGTTCGAAACACGTCGACAAATGATTAATTATGTGATTTTGCCGAAAATTCTCTAAATAGTGATTCGTTGTGAAAATCTTTTTTGCATGGTTTGAATCCTTAGATTTTTTTGCGTGTATTAATTGTTTGTTTTTAATTTTTAGAGACCTTAGGATTGGATTGTGAACATTGTTTAATTTTGTGATAAATTTTCATCCTGGCTAAATCACTAAGGCAGTTATGTAGAATGCAAGGTAAACCTCCTGAATACACACCAAGTCAGTTGGAAAAGATAAAAACTAAAAGGCCAAAGTCAACAGGATCAAAAGCCTCAGAAGAACCTGAAACATCAATAATTTTACAATCTGAGACAATAGAAACTAAAGTGAATCCAATGCAAGAAGTAGAATCAGGCTTAGTTTACCTTGGTCCAAAGATTACTGAAGTAGTTCACACAGAATTTGACACTAGTGAAATTTCGGATACTGAACTAATTGAACCAAACATAGAACACCTTGATTCTGAAATTTCTCAACCTGAATCACCTTCGTCTATTATAGCTCCTACTCTCGAGCCACCTTCACCTTAGAGGAAGCTGCTAGTTAAGACCGAATTACCTCCTGGGTTAATTAGCATTGAAGATGTTACCGAAGAAACAAAGACACTTCATTCTCTGTTTATCAATACTAAAACTTTTCACCCAAGAGTTCCTTTCTCTCCTTTCCAACCCGACCCTTGATATTCTACCACTTTGAGTTTTTTAGGTCAGAATTTATCACTACCATTCATTCCTTTTTATTCACCATAAAGAACTATGTCAGAAATTCCTATTGGGAGCGAACCTATCGATTCATCTATGTTTACTAGCTCTTGAGAATCACTATTGTATGGTAGTCCATGAATTCCTCCTGGATACCAGTCACTTACTAAGACCTTCTCAAGAGCAATTTCTTCTCCCCAACCTTCTACTTGGTCATCTGGTATATCTATTCTACTGTTTAGAGCATGACTTCCATGCCTGAAGCGCTTACGACATTAGATCAAAAAATTTACATGGTTTTTGGTAATTCAAGTAACCCTCAAGTAACCCCAATTGGTGTTTATTACTAGCCTGGGGGGCATCCACCTTATCCTCCACCTGGAGGAAAACCTATTGATGGGGGTAAACCTTTTACCAGAACTTATGGTGAGATACCTCAGCCTGACCTAGGTCAACCTGCTATAAATCAACCTTTACTTGGTACTCCTTATCCTGGGACGAACACTATTTGGAATCCTACTTTTAGTGAAAAGTATGGTACAGGTGCTCCAAAAGTGCCACTTTATCAACCTGTTCAACCTACTGGAGAAACTATTCCTAAAATATCCATTCTAAGTATTGTCGTACCTATCCAGCATCCTGTTTAGGGGATTCCTTAAACAATTTTTCAACCACATATCCAAGGAATTCCTCAAACACCTATTCAACAACTGATTCAATGACCTATTCAGAGTTTTCCGTACACCACTGTTCAAACATCTGTTTTTCATTTGGTTCCAACTTCTCCTTAGATACCTATTCCAGGAGTATCACAAATGACTGTTCCAATAATCCCTCAAATATTTGTTCCTCAGACTACTCAGGCAATCCTGTAGGCTTATGTTTATCAAACTATTCCTATGGTCTAGTCTATACCGCAGATTCCTATCGGGCAACCCATAGTAGGGATAGTGCAAACACCTTTTGAAGGTCAAGATTTTCAAAGGTAGGTTCCACCTTTTCAAGGGAAAGTTTCTCAAAATCCACCTTTCCAACGTCAAACTTTCTAAAACCCACCTTTTCAAGATCAATTTATTCAAATTCAACCTATTCAAAGTTAATTTATTCAAGGTCAACCTTTGCAAGCTCAACCTATATAGGGGTAATATTACTTAGGTCAAATGGGTCAAGCTCAACCTTTTCAGAGTCAACCGTACCCTAGTCATACTTATCAAGTCCCTGTTCAACCTCAACCTAGTATGGTTCACCCTGGTTACCTTGGTGGAATTCCAATTCCAACTACATAGGATATTCCAGGATATCCTGGGTATACTCCTCCAGGGGTTGGTTTTAACCCACAAGTGTATCAATCTTTACCAGGAGGCCCTAACTGACAGTTACTGTCTATTGCAACCCTTGATCTACCATATTTATCCCGGTTAACCGATCCTATTTATTATTATCCTTATTGGCTGGCGATTCTTACCAAGTTACCGAGTGACATACCCAAATTTGAAGGAAAATCGGGAGAAGATCCATCCATTAATCATGTGATGACATATCATCTTTGGTGTGCATCCAATTCTTTAATCGATGATTCCATCTATCTTCACCTTTTCCAACAGACTTTAACCAATTCGGTAGCCAAATGGTATATTGAGCTACCTCGCGCTTCTTTCCATAACTTTAACTCCCTGGCAACAATGTTTTTAAACCACTTACAATTACCGATCTGTTATGATATTGGCACTGAACTATTGAATTATTTAAAACAATCAAAATCAACTCACATTTCCGATCATATCCATGAATGGAGACATAGATGTCGCTTAGTCAAGGATTTTATTCCAGATTAGATTTTAGTTCAGTGGTTTACAAAGTCACTTCTTCCTGTTATTACAGAGGATGTTTCTAAGGGAGGTGTCATCACAGAAGAGCAGGTAATTGCTCGTGCCTAGTACTTAGACCTATTTTAAACTCAATATGGCACTTTGTACGAGAAAATCCTGAATTTACTACGCCCCACAGGTGAACCAATTATTACGTCTTCTATATGATCATGATCTAATGCCGATGATGGTATTATAGGTTTTGTTAGCCAATAATCTAAGGGGAAAAATAAAAATTCTAAAAATACTCAGACTTTGGCCATACAAGATACACCATCTGAAAGCCTTTCTCCAAAAACTATTTCCAAGATTAATGCCGTAGAATCATCTATCGACAAGACAAAATCAACTAGAAGTAAAAAAAAGGAAAAGGTAAATCGAAATAAAATGCTTCTTCGAAAGAGAAACCTCCTAAGACTAATCCTACTGATGAAAAACAAAACCTCACTATCCTTTCCTTATTTGCAATGAGGATCACTATACAAAGGAATGCCCACATTAGGCAGAGGTTTCTAAATTCATTAAAGGTTCTCCAACTCCCGTTGTTTTGAAGGATGCATTTCCTTCTCAAGATAGAAAAATGGTTTCTCATAACACATCCTCCTCTTTGACATCGCAAGATATCATGATGATTATGGTAGCTACAAGATCGAAAGATTATGGTTCTAAGCATCCTATTGATAATGGAAATGAGGCTAGTTTATCTAGCCAACCTTCCAGTTCAATTCCTCCTCCTCCTTCTGAACCATTACAGATCAAGAAACCAAATCCTAACATGATGATCCGACCGCCTCCCAAAGGTGTGCTTCAGAAATTATCTTTGAATCCGCATGCTAGAGTCGCACAAAATTACAACATTGTTGAAGACGTGGTTATGTCTCCTTCCACAATATCAGCTCTAGAGGTGCTGTAAACATGGCAAACACAATGAAAGATTTTATTGTCACCCATACGAGCTATTTATTCACATGATTATAACTTAATTATCTTTGATATTAAGAGTCATATCCTGAGAATCCCTCATTAACTAGCATTCCAGATTCCATTTTTTGTTAAAACTAAATGAGTTTTTCACATAGTTGTTGATGAAGGAGCTTCTACGTGCATTATGTCGATTCCTTGTTGGAAATTTTTGGGTTCTCCAACCACCAATCAATCACCTACCACTCTGAAAGCTTTTGATGGAAGGGGCTTTCGTCCATGTGGGATCCTGAACGATTTTCCCATAGAGCTAGGGGGAAAAACAACCATGATCGAAGTTGAAGTTGTTGATGCTCAACTCGATTACAAACTTTTTCTTGGTTGAAGTTGGACCTACGCTATGTCAGTGGTGGTTTGGTCTCTATTTCGGATGATCCAATCTCCTCACAAAGGGAAAATTGTCAAAGTAGGCTAGTTGTCTTACTACACTTCAGACCCTAACTCTATGGGTAGCATACCTTTTGTCAGAAAAACAAATACTCTTTATGAGGATATTGGTGTTGGTTTGCTCAAAGACTCATCACTGATTACATCATGTACTATGGAAAATTATGGTCCGTGGATAGTCCCTGTTGTATCTATGAGATGATAATGGTTAGCTATCATGCCAGAGCATCTAAGATAATTGTTTTGGGGGTTTTGTTTTAATTTGGAGGACCAATGAATGAAATAGATGTAACATTGTAATGCCTAACCTTTTGAATCCTATTAATATCAAACTAGAGGGCTGGTATAAAATTTCACATAGTGATATAGCTTGAATGGTGGTGAGCAGAAACATAGAAATAATATGATTAGCACAGTTTTCAAATTGAAAAATTAAATAATCATAAGTATGAAAGCCTCTAACCTATGTTTAGAAGGTTTAAGAGAATATGCTTAAGCTTACAAAAGATGCTGATGATTTATTGATTCAGAGGGAATTAATTAAACAGACAGTCCATTAATTCATTATCTTTATAGATTATCACTTCAGAAGCTTATAGGAATAGATTGAAACACAATTATTCCTACCTCGTTATCTATGAAAGACATAAGAATATGAAGAAAAACATAATGAGTAATACCGGAAAAACTTACAGGAAACACAAACTGTGTAAAACAAAATTTAGAATCCTTTGCTTTGTATTAAGGTTCTAGAAAAGTCGAGTACATCAAATGTTTAGAATGCTTAATCAAGGGTGCAAACCTTTAATAACTCGTGAAGAGAGTTATTTATACAATAGTAGAACTAAGAAAATATCCTAAACTATTTTTACAAAAATAGATTATTTTAAAATAAAAATAAAGATTGCTAGTTGATTTGACACTATTTTGATGTTGTGCTGTTGGTGACTATTGCTAAGAAAAACTGAAAATTGTTCAAGCTGGCTGACTGTTCCTTGAAACGCTGAATGCTGTTCGATTTTCATGCTGGATGTCATATTTATTGATGACCTTTCATCTGATACACTTTACCTGCCTCCTCTATTTAGTATTTTACCATGAATAATCTGTTTTAACAATCACTGTGAATTCTTCCACCTTATTGCTTTATTATCTTTTCACTTTTACCTTTTACAATAAGACATAAGTAACAAGCAGTAAAATATGTCCTGGAGAGTTGCTAGTATGAATCTTTCACTGTTTGCTGGTGAAAATGATTTCATCTCTGTTTTATCATTTACTGCCTCTGTGTAAATGATTTCTTCTGGTGTGCTGATGTATGGAATCTTTTGTTGAGGAAAACCATTCGAATACATTTCCTGAGAATCTGGAACAAATAGGTTTTTAACTATTATAAAAACTGTTTGTCCAGTTCTTATATGATCACCTGAAAAAATAAACCAGTAGTTAATGAAAACACATGTTTACAGGAAGGAGATAAATGGCTTTATTTTAGCTGAGAGGTCTGTGGATGGAGTCCTGACAGTGTTTGGAAGGTAATCGGTGGTCGAATTGAGTTGCAGAGGTTCAGGGTGGCATAGGAAGGGTTAGGCAGGTTTCACTATGTAAACGGGTGAAAAGAGAGAAAATGATGGTCTTCAACGTTTTAACAGGTAAAGTTTAAAACTTGGCACGAAATTCGAGGCCATCACATCACTTTTGAGTGAAGGGCGGTATTTTTTGGAGAGCACACGAGTTAATGTAAAGCTGCCACGTAACCACAAGGGGATCGAGCAAACCACGAATCTTGTGTGCTCTCAGGCCGGTAAAGGTCGGAGATCGGGAGCGTGCGATATGGTTGTGGGTCGTTGGATTTTGAAGTGGATGATCGGAGGGCTGTCGCGTGGTGGAGTTGCACGAAGGTGAATCAACGAAGATTAGCGGGGCCTGGGGAATAATTACAAATGATTTGTAATTAATTAATGAATAAAGCAGTGACTAAACACATTGCGATGGGTTTAATAAAGTGGGACTAGGGAATACATACACTAGGGATATAAGTTAAACAGGTATCGGGGAGGGTTTATTAACCACACCCAGGGTTAAATGCAGGGTTTGTTAACCACACCAAGGGGGTGGGGTTAAACGGGTTTTGTTGGGAAAACATGATATTGGCGGAGTTAACTTTATAATGCCGGGGTAAACAAAACTTAGGCTAAGAGGGGTTTTATGGGTTTTTAGGAAAAATAGGGAGATTAATAAGGGGAAAGTGATTTTTTTCAAGGGGAAAGGGTTTTACACTAGGAAAAAGGGGTTTTTAGGTAGGGGAATGAGTTTGGAGGGTAAATTGCTAGGAAAATGTGTGAAACCAAAGGGGAAAGGGTGAAAATAAAGGGAAAGGGTATTTTCTTAGGAAATGATGGGATAAGGAGGAAATTAGTAAGTATGTAGTGGGGGTGAAATGAAATGAGGGGAAGTTAACCAAATCAACTTGTGAACATATTTTCACTTTCATAACTGCTCCTGCACACTGAAACATGAGATTAAGCATGATAAATGTGCTTATGCTTCAATCAACTTTGTACTTCTGCGACCTTTCTTCTACCTACCATTTACTTATCCTAACATTTTTTCTTCACTTAATTGGGTGCATTTAGGCTAGCAGACCATTTTCTTTCCTTTTTCTTTTGAAAAGAAAACTATCTAATTCTAGCCTTATAACGTCCAAGGGCTCAGATTAAACTGATAAGCTCCTTATTATTCTCTAACTAACTACGGATCTTCCAAGATTAAACATCTTGGCTAGATCTTTATTCTCTAATTATAAACAAGAAATTTAAAGCATGAACTAGTCAAGATTAAACTATTTGACTATAATGGATTAGGCATTTATGACAAGCTGCACACAACCATTATTTTGCATAATAAAGTAAAAAGTAGTGGCACTTGGACTTGCACACATTCGTGATCTGTTTTTTTGCTTTTTTCTTTTCTCTCTAACCTAACATTTTATTTTTGCCTTCATTTTTTAGGGCGTCTATTCTAACATTTTCTTTGATATGGACATATTTATCAAAATATTTCCTAATATTTTTATTCAATATTCTTTTTGTCCATATCCTAGCTTAACATTTTTTGAAAAATATTTTCATTTTTTGGACTACTTTATTTTAACTTATCAAAACCAAAAAATGCTACAACAGTACCTTTAGAGTATGAATTATCCTCTTATGGCAATGAGATTCCTTTAAGCCCTCTTGAATTGGCTTATCAGGAAGTACAATAATTTTCTGACCCTTCATCTTCTGATATTGATCGAGTGGATATGATCAATGATGATTATTCTCCTTTACCTTGGTTAGAACCATTTTCACTCTTTGATCCTTTCAACTATACGTTTCCAACTGAACAAAGTATCATGTAGGTTATGACTTCAAATGAAATGCTTTGGAACGATCACCATCATCGTTCATATTTTCTACCTAACACTGATAAAATCGAGAATGATTTTTCAAATATGTTTTCACCTGAGATAGTAAATAGTCCACAATCACCCATTTTAGTATTTCAAATGGAGTCTGAAAGGAATTTGGGGAATATACCTATAATGACTACCATTGACATCTCAATTAAAATAGGGATTGTTGAAAATATTCATATAGGAGCCTCAGCTCAATCGAAGAAATTCGAACATATAAGGCCCTATTTCAATAATTTCATGACATTTTCCCCTGGTCCTATGAGGAAATGCCAAGAATTGACCCAAGAATTGTAGCACTTGAAATTAAGACTTACCCAGATTCCAAACCTATCAGACAAGGATTGCATCTGGTGCATCAACCAAAAGCTGTTGCGATTAAAGCCGAGGTCGAGAAACTCCTCAAAGCAAGTTTCATCTACCTAGTTCTGTTAACCGATTGGGTGCCCAATATTGTATATGTTAATAAGAAACATGGAACCATTAGAGTATGCATTGATTATAGGGATATCAATAAAGATTTTCCAAAAGATAATTATCCTACTCCCTATATCGATCAAATCATCGACGAATGTGCTGGAAATGAAATGTCCTCATTTATGGATGGATTTTTTGGCTACAATCAAATTAACATACTCCTAGTTGATCAACACAAAACCGAATTCATTTGCCCATGGGGGACTTTTGCGTATTGAAAAATCCCATTTGGTTTGAAGAATGTTGATGCAACTTTTCAACAGGAAACGTCTTATGCATTTCACGATATCAAGCATATTGTGCAACCTTATTTGGATGGCTTTCCATCTCATTCACTGAGACGGGAAGATCATCCAATGCATCTGAGAGAATATTTATCAGATGTCATCATCACAATATTTGCTTGAATCCACATAAGTGTGTTTTCTGTGTGCAATCTAGTCGATTGCTAGGATTTGTCATTTCAAAGGAAGGCATTCGTGTCGATCCGTCGAAGGTTGAGGCTATTATGAATTTTCCTCCTCCTTCCAATCTTTGCCAACTCGAAAGTTTTCAAGGGAAAGCACAGTTTCTACGTCAATTTATCCAGAACTACGCCGAGTTGACTAAAGGTTTTACTTGACTTTTGAAAAAGGGCATCCCATTTATCTAGGATGAAGTGGCTCAAAAGGCCTTTGATGCACTTAGATATGCGTTGACCCATACATTGTTGTTGCATCCTCCTGATTATCATCGAGACTACTTTTTATTCTTAGCCGCATCCGATGCCACCATTGACATGGTTCTAGTTTAGGAAGATGAATCTAACGAAGAGCATGTGACATATTACTTAAGTTGTAATTTGACCAAAACTGAAGCAAAATATGCACATGTGGAGAATTTGGCCTTGGCAATTGTTCAAGTTGTCCAACCTTTCAGTCACTGCATTTTATTGTGCAAAGATACTGTGATTTATGATTGCAATGCCATGTTTTACATTCTTACCTGAAACTTGGTGGGGGGAAAGTATTCCAAATGGATAGGCATCCTATAGGAATTTGATTTGGAATTCATTAAATCCAAATCTAAGAAATCACTGGTATTTGCTGAATTATTGTGTGACTTTCCCCTTACTGAAACTGAAAAAGTGGCAAAGGATTCTCTTCCAGACAAATCTCTCTTTTTAATTAGTACTTTAGATCCTTGGTATGGAGATATCATCATTTATTTTCAAACCCTAACATTTAGGCCAAAACTGAGTTGAACTGATTGTCATCGTATCTAGTATCAATCCCAACAATAAATATTGTTAGCGATACATTTTATTGTCGTGGTGCCGATTCTATTTTTTGACGATGTTTAACTCACGATGAAGCCAAAAAGGCATTAAATGACTGCCATTCTATAACTTGTGGTGGTCATATGCCAAGGGTTTCCAGTGCTCAAAATATCCTACGTGCAGGGTATTTATGGCCTTCTATGTTCAAAACCTGTATAACTACAGTCCGGAAATGAGATAATTATCAAATCTATGATCGAAAAAAGTGTGCACATCCAACTCCTCTTCACCCAATCCTTGCTATCGGTCCTTTCTCTAAATGGGGTATTGATTTTCTTACATGTAACCCTCACTTGGTCGGGGGCATGGGTTCATTATCCTTGCAATAGATTATTTTACAAAATGGGCCAAGGTGATGCCTACATACAAGGATGACAGTGAAACAACATCGTGTTCAATCATGTAATTGCTCAGTTTAGAGTTACATAAGCTATCATCATAGACTATGGTAGCCATTTTTGAAACTATATGATGACCGATCTTACCATGAAGCTAGGCCTGTGTTATGGAAGTTCTATTCCATATTACCCAAAGGAAATGGCTAAGTGGAAGCTGTTAACAAGGTTTTAATCACCATGATTAAATGGATTATCGAGACTCATAAATGAGAGAGCCATATAATGCTTTATCCATCCTTGTGGGCATACCGTACCACAACAAAAAATTCAACTGGTTTTACTCCTTTCCAGCTTGTCTATGACATGGAAGCAACTCTACCTATTGAAATGTGAGATACCGTCTTTGAAACTAGCGATTGAATTATTACCAGCTACTTTTGCTGAAGAAAAACGTTTCCTATACGTAGCATGTCTCGATGAGACTCATCGTGATGCTGCATTAGCTACTGAGGCCCAAAAGAAACGAGTCAATGCAAAGTATGATCAAAATGTCAAACCTAGTTTATATGCAAAAGGTGATTTAGTCTTGGTCTATGATCAAGAGAACGATAAGTTAGGCGCTGGTAAATTCGAGCCTATGTGGCATGGCCCTTATATTGTAAAACATGCACTGGAAAAAGGGGCCTATGAACTAGTTGATTATGACGGAATTCCTTTGGGAAAGCCCAAAAATGGTCTTTACCTAAAGAGATATTATGTTTAGATTGTTCGGTGAAACATTTGTATATTACTGTACCATAGTTTATGTTTGACAATTTTTATCAGTTTTTACGATTTTCTACTACTTCTCCTTCTCATCTTGTGTTACACTTGATTTTCATGTTGACATTCCCTTATAATTACATTGGCTTCGCTGATGGCACTAGTCGTAGTACTCAGAATTTATCTTCTGTAGCCTAGGTCATTTATTTGCCCATAGACGAGTTAGTTTCTATTCATGGGATATACCTCGGTCAAACAACAAAGAATATTGCATAATATAGTGCAATGATTGAGCTATTATCTAATGCCATTGCATTTGGCATTTTTTGGTTGATCGTTACATTAGATTCCCAACTTGTGGTATTACATTTGAATGGTGTTTATTTAGTTAGAAGTGCTTCTATGTTAAGGATATTTTTGCGGGTTCGTCTCTTGGAAGATAATTTGATTATATTTAGTATCAACATATTCCGAGAAATTTAAACACAGTAACATATGCATTAACTATTTATGTGTTAAATTGGCACTTGTAAATCATTTGTAAAGACACCAATGCAATATTCATTCACATATTGTACAAGATAGACATAAATAGAAGTAGTAGTTTTCATTAGGTAAAAGTTTGTAAATAGTGTGGCTTTTACAAAAATTTTCATCCAAAGACATGATGCCCCATTGCCTTTATTTTCTGAACATGTCGATACATCATAAAAAATAAAAAATCTAGTCCTTAGACTAGTCACTACGCATGATGATGATCATGGTAGCATACTATAGCATGTGCTACTCATCGTAGAAAATGGTTAATAGGACCAGGAACCCCTACAACATGCCTCTGGTAGCAGAGGGGAAAATCATCTATAGTGGCATATGGGATACCCAGAGTCAACCTCTCAAGGTTGTGCTCTATCTCTGTCAGTATATTTGTCGCCTCAGGGTTCTATACTATGGGAGTTTTTGGATGCTCACCACGCCGATCATATCTACGTAACCCATCTCATATCACAAGGGCCACCACTACATGATCATTTTAGATAATTAGCTTTGGATGTCAAAATAACAAAAAATGAAAAATTCCAAAAATCAACCAGAATGTGAAGTTTTACCTATAGCACCCCACTACATCCCAAGGGGTAGTGGCATGTTTGAATCTCCTATGTAGTCCATCCTGCATACATAAAATCTTTGATCATAATGATATGGTTTTCCAACCACTCGAAGAAGTTAGGAGTAAATCTGATTGTTGGTCCTTCACCACCTCCATGGCGTATCATAAGTGTAACCCATTTCAACATCCAAGGGTCATGAGGCCCTCCTCTCTCTACAACTACCTCTGGAGCTAGAAGAGGAATCTTCTCAAAAGAAAACGAAATAACAAAAGCACCATACCCAAAGTTTTTGAGTTTTCCCGTTCTGACCCTAGTTAATTGCCCCTTCAGATTGACAACTACATCCTCACTCCAGTTAAATATGGTATCTTGAAAGCAATCCATAACAGTTTGCATCTAAGCCTTCATGAGAAAATGCAAATCTGCACTACAACATAGTCGTGCAACAGTGAACCCGATGGCTTTTAAAGGAATTTGTGTTATGGTCTTGATGTCAATCCGACCATCTTTGAGAGCGGCCCCATCAACACAATGTTGTATAAAATAGGTAGAATTGGTTTCACCACCTCACCGATGCCCATACAGGTTGACTTCCACCCCAAAACATGGAAGTCCACTCAGGAAGTAAATTTCATCAACATCAATGAAAGATATATGTTCTTCGACTATGAAACATTCTTCCTAAATGTTCCACTTGCCTACCATTCATTATAGCAAGTCCAATTGGGCATTCATGCCTTAAATGGTAAAAAACTTGAACAAACCATAATTTGTCAAGACCTGTATGGTTGCTAGATCATTTAGATCAACTATATCTTGTTCTTCGTGCTCACATTCCCTCCATTCCATGTCTATGGTTCAAAAGCCTGCAATTAATCATTAAATATCATTAGAATGAATTATGGAGAGATTTAGCAAAAAAATTGGGTGTTTTCAATATTATTTTTCTTTCCCTCGGTATTATGCGCAACCGAATTCAAAAAATAGTGCGCATGTGCGTGATTTATTTCCTAGAAATTGTGCACATAGTGTTAAAATATAAGTGGATGTGTGCAGGCCTGATAAGGGCGATCTGTGCACATCGAGCGCGAAAATCATTTTGAAAACTCTTCCCCCAAAGAAACCTAAATCTACAGTGAAAAGATAAATAAATGACATGAAAATGAATAGCTCAGATAGACCATTTACCTGGAGGAGACTGCCCACGATTTCGTCCAACAGTTTTCTCGAAATCAACTTTGGAAGTTTCTGGTAGAAAATGACTTCTATCACTCTGAAAAGGATAAAAACACAAATGGTGAAAACGTTTTCCTATTTGGGAATTTTATAAGTTTTTAGGGCTAATTAAATAATATTTTTTCCTATTGACTTTTTAAAATCCAATTTTATAAATGTTTTCATTTTATTTGTTGAGCAGAGATAATTATTTCAAATTTAAGTGTGTAGGTTACAGGGTAATTATGGAAACAGATCAATTTGGTATTGAGTATATTTTTATCACTTTTTTTGAACTTGTTAAAACTTACGAAAGCACAAAACCATAGAATTCTCTTTATTCCCTTTTAAGACTCCTTCAAAATGAAAAGATCGCCAAGTACTTGATTGTTCAAACTCGTAAAAGTAAATGAACAACCGTCTATTCAGTAAAAGTTTACCCCTTTTATGGATTGAACTAGAATAGTTATGAAAAAGGTATATGTTGACTAATCATGGTCAATAGAGTTTTCCACTGCATTATTTTATCCTTTTTTGGGTTTGAGGGACTAAATTTACAAAAAGAACACTGTGGAGTTTAATTATGTTTTTCTTGTGACTCCCTAAAAATGAAAAACATCAAGCTTTACTTTCTCCGAGCTCGTTAAAATTTTACAGTAAAAGAACTAAACGACTTTCCTTTTTGTGTCTTTTCAAACTATTTAAACATGAAAACAACATCGAGTTACCCATTCACTAGACTTGAAAAAATTAAAGAGTATAGGACTTTTTATGCATGACGAGACTGAACCAATCCTTCTTAGGGTTCATTAAAAATACTTCAAAGGACTCATCCGAAGGATGAGCTTACAGGACGAGCATATGTTATCCTCCTCAAGATTGTAATATATAAAGAGGTACTTGCCAGTAAAGGTGGGGGAAAAGTGAGAAAGAATCTTTGTTTTGTATTTGTAAAAGACAATATGTCTCTCTTGAACATGACACTCTTTCAATTTCATGTCTGAGTTGGGAAATCCATTTGCTACTCAGTTGACCATACCTCTTTGTTCACTTGGTTTGGGTTTTATATTTGAGTCAAAATCTGGAAAGTCATTTTGTCATGTTTCTAATATGTTTAAGAGAAGTTCAAACTCATTCAAATTACTTTGCCAGTCTTAGCCTTCAGTTGCGTTGAACATCTTGAGTTAGTCTTGGATTACTCCAAACTGTTGTTCATCAAAACTTGACATGAGTTTCGTGTCATAGGCCGTCCTGCGACGTATCACTTCCTATTGACTTCAACTCATTATCTAGGAAGTTGATCTAGAAACCTTCAGTACCTTGAGGCCTACATGCCTTAATGTAGGTTTCTCACCTTCGATGATAAGTTATCATCACTGACCTTCAATCGAATGATTCTATTAGTGTTCAACATCAAATCATTTATTCACACTTCATAGATTCTTGATGGGTTGAAACTATGCTGACATATAAATTCGGAATTAAATTAATTAAATTCTGTTTAATTAAATTATCAGACCCCGCATCTCTTTAGCGGAACTCAAAACAATATAAATTCTCATTTAAACCTTCAAATTTCGTTCTTATGTTAAAATAGCCGAACTATTCAATTTACCTGAAATATGGCCAAAACTTCAATACCCACATAATAGAAAAGAAATAAAACCCTAGTTTATAACTTTCTCGGGTCCGATTCTTGAATTAAATCATGCTCGTCTTCACCACACGATCACCGTCGGATTGTGTCCCTTCACAACGAATGACTACGATCAACCCAGACTCCAATTGGATTAAATCACAGTCGATAACTCATTGAGTCCAAAATTTATATTAACTAGCGTGCATTTTTCGACGTGACTATCGTCGGATTTGACTCCTTTAAATGAACGATCCAGATTAACTGAGTTATTAACTTAGTGATATAAACGATCGCATCCGATTTCAGAGTTAAACTTCAGTGCTTGTTAGCGCGCGATATCCATTAGATCTATGGATCTGTTGATCAGACAATTTCCGCTCTTCTTTGGTGTTTCTCCACAAATTTATCGACTAACTTGATCTTATAACATTTTGGGTCCATTTCCCGTGTTAAGCTGCGTGCGCATTCACCAGCAAACACCATCGATCTTCTCGTATTAGATCATCATTGATCCATCCTGTGATTAATGATGATAAAATTCTTCATTCAACCTCTGTCTGCATTCAATCGACGATCAACAAAAATTAGTATTTAACGGAGGATTCAACCTACGATTAAAGGATCCAATCACATAATAAAATCATGCAAAAACAAGCTTTGTACACAACACTCCTTTCATTCATAACAGTGTTTACATATATGTACAGAATATCTCGTGCTCTGATCTGTTCTCTCTTCTACTTAGCTTTCTGTACCACTCTATCTCAAAAACTATATTTCACTCTCCTCGCAGGCTTACATTTATAGAAATAAGTACATAGTTATGGATTATTCTAAATCCATAATCTTCTCCATAAATCACTCAACTAATTCCTATCTAAGGATCTCGTAATCCCTAATATTTCTACAAGATCTACACACATTAATTATCCCTAATATTCTCACATAGTTGAGAATATTTCACAACTGAAAGCCTCACACATAGATTTCCACTCAATTTATACAAAATTCATAAAAATAATTAAAAACATCACCCCCTAAATCAACCAAATGTACAATAAATATTCTGAGCAGGATGCTCCTGCATCAATTGTACTGGAAGTATATTGACAACCATTGTCATTATCGATGGTTTCTCTTGCACTTGTTAGTGGTACACATCATTGACCGATAATGAAGTGTTTTCTACCATGTTCAACTTCGAGATATTCACTCGTATGGATAGATTCTTATTATGGATCGAGAGATGGAGATCAACACACTGGATCTAGTTTCATCCATCGAGGCTTTGTGGAGTTATTAAATATTCATGATTGTAAATATAGATCCATTGATGGCCACGTCCATACTCTATCATCTATTGACATGGATCTTCATATGTATTTCTATATTGTGCTTTAAGAAATTTATGTTATGAGTATGGGAATTCGTACCTCAGTGATGATATTATATATTGCATTGTAACGATTGTTTGATTGTTTCAGGTCTCTGACTTCAGTCTCTAACCCAAACCTTCACATGATAAAGCACTTTAGTTATCAAAATATTTCTTCTGAATTTGCGCTTTAGGGGGCAATCTGTTACACGTCATTTTGTCGCATTAGGAAAATGACCATCGGTTTGGATCTCTCACTATCCACAAATGTGTCTTGGAGCATTCCCTTGCAAAGTTTGAAACTAAATCATCCCAAAGAAAGTATAATTCCTAGATCCTATGGTACAAAACCTTGTTTTTGGCTACCTACGCAATTCCCTAGTTTATTTTTGTGCATATGCAGAGAAGGGCATTAATAGTTGCGCATAACTATGCATTGTCTTCCACTATGACTTGCGAACATGACCTAAAGTATGTAAAAATAAAAAAGTAAATCCTAGAAGCATTGTTGGTAGCATCTATCTCAACCAAGAAGCTTCAAATGGGTGCCTATTCAGTATTGATCCCTCCCATCATGGAGTAAATCTCATTCCTTTGTGGAACCTCTATCCCACTAACAGTGGATCTCATCCCTTGGAGAATGGATCAAAAACTTCCATTCTTGGCCTATAAAGCTACTATAGGTATGAGGATTAGGTTAGAACTGTTGGAAGTAGGTTTATGCTGTTGAGATAGGTTTGAAGGATTTTCTTGCAAGGGAGAGGGTTGGAGATTGTAGAAGGGACTTGCAACATCAAGGATATCTGGTTGTAAGGCTTTTCTCTAGCTTTATGAATATAAAAGCAATTGTTCTTTCTCAATTACATATTCATTGATTTAATTTGTAGGATTCCTTGATCACCTACATGGATTTTGGTTGCATATTGATAAGTTTATGATATATAATTGGTCAATTAGTCCATTTATCTCTTTGATTATATGTTGTATGCTTTGATCTCTTGTTTGTCTCTGTCTTTGCAGATCTCTTTCAAGGTAGTATGGAGAAGTTGCTAGGAGCGACGAGAGGACATCTAGAGCATAGAGGAGTGAATGGTCGAAATCTTTGAGGGACTTCATCAATAATTTTGTTAAATCGGTAAGATGCCTCTATCATTCTATTTTCTTTCAGTCAATCAGAGTTTATAGAAAGGTAGCAGTTCATGTTTGTTTGTTACTAGGGTTCTTTGAAGTCTAGGGAGATCGCTCTTGTCTGCAAGAGGGATTTGTCCACGTAACAATATTTTAGTATGAAATTATGAAAACTCCCACTATCTATTAGCATTGTTATACTTGTATTATTAATGTAGCCAAAAACCTTGAGAGTTTGGGGATGAGAAATGCCAACCATTATAGTAGATGAGAATGTTGGAGTGGAATTCTAATAGTCAGATCCTCTAGAATTTTTGGGTTCTTCATTTGGATTTGTTGTATTTATGTTGAATGGAGAAAAAATTACTATCTCCTTAACACTATAAATGTATACTAAGCATAGATAGAATTTATTTTCCTTGCATTTGTGGCCTTGCCTCTATTTGGCAGCATGACACCTAAAGAACTAATTTTTGTTATCCTTTACATTAGATGGTGAAATCTTTTTATTATTAGGAATATTCTTTGGGTTTGGTTTCTGAAAGTGGGACTAGGGGACTTGTTGCAAGGATGAAAACTTTTCTTTAGTAATTATGGCCTTTAGTCATGATTACTATGTGTCCTTAATATCTGTCAATTTGAGTTCATTCCTTATGATTTATTTCAATCTTGATATAACGATTTGTAAGAGATAATAACATGGTAATTCAAGCACATGAGTAGCTAACATCTGTAAATCATTAAAAAAATCATCCATTGAACCCAATTGTTGTAAGTTAGTTTAGAAAATAATTTGTCTTCCTCAATGTTTTGAAACCCCTTGAACATGTTTTCTGAATGTAACATAGTTTCTTGATTAGGCTTTTGACTACCACCACAAGAATTGATCACATGCTGACCTCTCTAGGTGCAGTGATGCATAATTTATTTTTTCTTCATATTCATACACATGGTGTAACTCAAAACAACACTCGAGATTTTTTATCCATATTGTGGTCTCTCTATCACCCTCTCTGTCAAATTCGGGTACATCAAATTTCATTCTGTGCATAAATATGTTAAGAGTTCCAAATTTGGATGAATGCCTTAGTAGTGGAAAAGGAGAGTGAAGTTGGAATATTCAATACCTTGTTCCTACCTTCCAATTTTTCAATTTTGACTGCATGGTCACCTTATTTTCTAGCAAAATTGTTTAATCCATGTTCCACAACCTCAAGCCTTTTGGGAAATTCATCCATTTTATTGACTTTTTTTTTTTTTTTTTTTTTTTTTTTTTTTAAGCTTGGTAGGACTCTCCGATTTTCGAGTTTACATGTCCATTATTTACCCCGCTACGGGGGGAGGGTAGCACAAGATTCGAACCCAAGACCTCCAGTTCAGTGAAACTTCATTCCACGACCTTTACCACTTGAGCTACCCTGGGCGGACATTTTATTGACTTTTTTGAAACTTATGTTAGAAAACAATTTGCATCAAGGCCACTTAACTTGTTCATGATCTAATCCATCCAAGCCTTTAATTCTGTTATATATATGTTCACAAGCTTGCTAGAAATTTCCCCTATTGAAGCTTTTAATTCTTTTAACTCACTATTAAGTCTTTGGTAGGTGATGTAATGCTTATATTAAATAAAGTGTTGCGAATAGCATTTGAGCAATTTTTTGAGTTCTTTATATGTTTCATGGTTAGTCAAATTAATTACACAAGCCAAAAAGAGAGTCTATATTTATGAGTCAAAGAGAATAAACTTAATTGTGTGGCCCATGTACAACTTGGTAAGAAGGGAAGCTAAGTAGGCACTTACGACAAGGTACATACACTGGATGTAGTATGTACACTGGACGTATGGTGTTAGTTTCATGACTCTACATAACTGGTGTAGTACATGATTACGTCGAGAGGCGATTTCTAGTCAAGTGTTCAAAATATGTTGTAATGTCTTGTCTTTTAAACATTTTGACTTGGTCAAAATAAAATAAAATAAAAATAAAAATAATCGTATGTTAAAATAAAAATTCTACGTTATCGTTTTTTTCGTTATCAATTTTTTTTTGGTAGATATGGTAGTTTTGAAAAAAAAAACTTTTTATTAAGATAAAAATTCCATGTTATTATCATTTTTTGTTGGTTAGTTAAGGTGAAATTGACTTGGTCAAGTTAGCAGTGGTTTTTGAGCTCCGGGTTTATGAGGACCCATGGCATTGCCCATAGTATTCATGTGGAATATAGCCTATTTAAAGGGGGGAATTAAAACATCCTAGATCCATCTTAACTCTAGATCTACCAAGACCTGAGAGGGATCAAATCTCTTGAGATGAAAATATCTTAAGATGCAAAGAAATTTGATCCCTCTTGGTGCTTGGTAGATCCATAGTTAATATTTATCTAGGCTGGTTGTATGATAACTAGTGTAGTGCATATGTTGTGTACTGAATAAGATGGTGGTTGAAGAAGGAGTGGGTAGTTGAAATAATGGGTGAGGTAAATGCTTGGGAGAAGAATGTAAGGTAGAATGGTGGTGACCATAATGCAACTTTTTTTTAAACTACAAATTTCCCAAGATATTCGCTCTACTGCTAACTGCAGGAAAATGAAACAATGTTACCAACTTAATGAAAACTTTATTGAGTTCTTGGTTTTTTGGAGGTCATATAAAATCATGATTTTCATGCGGATTTTGAAAAGTGATGATGCAACATCACCCTTTTTTCACTTCAAGGTTAAAATTCCGACATTTTTTAACCATGTCATTAAAAACTAAATATCATGATTATGAAAGACATGTAAAACCATGTTGAAATGCAAAAAATTGTGATGCAACATTCAATTTCTTTTGTTTTGTTTTGTTAATTCAATTTTTTTTCAATCATGGCATTAAAGACAAAATATCATGACTATGGAAGACATGAAAAAACACGTTGAAATGCAAAAGTGTTGATGCAACATCACCCCTTTTTTAAGGTTAAAATTCAAACATTTTTCAACCATGAAATTAAAAACTAAATACTATGATTACGAAAAAATGCTAAAAATTGATACTTGGTTTATTTTTCTACTGTTTTATTATTGAATGCTTTGTTTTTAAGTGTTTTTCAAATTTGTCTAGCTTTTGTTTAATTTTATTTCTTGGGTGAAATTTACCAAAAACATAACATTACGTATAGGATCAAAAATAAAACATAAGCTAAATTATTAAAGTAATATTAATTTAACATTTTTATATACGTAAAAGAAATGACGGAAAAAAATTGAAATATATGGAGGAGGAAAATCGATTATTTTTTTTTGGAAACACTATTTAATAAAGTAAGGGAAAAATAATTTTATCTTTTTGTTTATTTGTTAAAGTAGGAGGAAAAAAACACATAACCTATAAACTAAACAAATAATAAAAATTTTTTCCCTTTTGAAATTGTATATATATATATTAAAACATTCTAAAAAATAAAATAGATTATTTAAAAACTTCCAATAAAAAATTAAAATAATTTTCAAAATTCATAATATATTTAAAAAATTATGAAAGTAAATATAAAATTTAAATTTAAAAAAATTATAAAAATTAAAATTAAAACTAATATGATGATGATGATAAATGTCTTCTAAGACCAATGTGGTATATCGGGCCTTAAGAAAGTAAGAGATTAATTGTGACTCTTTAATATTTTATTTCTATGATAAAAAAGGGAAATAAACACTCCTACATCACTGTAAATTGAGAAATTTTAATATTTTATTTGTATGATGAAAAAAGGGAAACAAATGCTTCTAGATCACTATAGTTTTGTTGACTTAATAATTCAAGAAGGTTAGTAATATGACAAATGCTTTGGAAGGTTATTAGTGTGGCAAATGCTTTGGAAGTGAGAACGAATATGAGTAAGAGCCAAACAATCCAAGAGAAAGTGTTTTTCATCTTCAACCCTCTTGGTATCGCAAAGGTGACAGATTCTTTCATCCCAGGGTGTTTTGGGAATAGACCACCACCTAGTTTCATTTCTAATCTCATGGGAGTTAGTTCTTATATTTGTAATGGTCGTTTTCTTCTTAGTACTAGTCGAGATAGAAAGATAATTCTGGTTAGGAAGAGTGGGTTGATCACCTCCTTATAATACCTTAGCTTCCTTTTTCCCTCCAACTCCTTATCATCCTACAACTTATCCTTAAATTTGGAGGTAATAGTAAATTTAATATTATCCTTATTATCCAAGGATTATCTCCTCCTTTATCCCCCAATGCTTGAGCCAAGACTGTGCATCCTTATGCTAGCCTCACTTGAGACAGAGGTGGGGTTTTTGTCTAGAGTTAGAAGCAATCTTGGGGAACCTCTTGGCTTCCATGTTGTAAAGATTTTTCTTATACATCAGATACCTAAACATAGCCATGCTTTCAATGGGGGAAATACTAGCTTCAATCAAGAGGATAGGATAGGGAGTGTTACCTTTAATCTTGAGGTTGTAGGTTATAAATTGCTTTTGAATCATCTCAATATTCCTCCATAATTCTCTGAATATATTGCATCCCCAAACCTCACAGCCATATAAGATAATAAGGGTGACCAGATTCTAAAAAAAGGAACATTTTTTTACTCCACATCTAGAGATTAGTCGGCTTATAATTGCTTTCAAGATCTTAATAAGATTTCTAGCCTCTTATAATCCTTTTGTCAATGATATATCTCCAGTTGAGTTGATGATGAATGTCCATACCTAAATATTTATATGAAGAAACCTAATCCATGTAATTGTTATTGTATATGAAATTACCATGGTTGATATTTTTGGATTTAATTATCATGACTTTAGTCTTGTCGGTATTAATAGACACAACCATATTGGACTAGTGATCCTGGAGGATCTTAAGCTGCTTTTCAATATCATCGAGGCTTTTTGCTAGAAGAATGATATTCTCGTCATAAAGGAGAAGAGTAGTGACCATACCAGTGAGCTTAGGGCCATCGTATCTCGTAACTTCCAAACACTGATGGGAATAGGGGACATCCTTCCTCAACTCTGATATCGCATTTAATTTCTTTACACCGCCCTTCAGTGGTATTAAGGTTGACAACAACATTCTTGTGAAGTTGAATCACAACAATCCTCAACTTGGGAGGAACCATTATCTCTTCAAGTATTTTCCATAGTTTATCTCGAGGGACAATGTTGAAATATGTTCTAAAGTCGAAAAAACAACAAAAGAGATCAATTTGGCTATTGTGACATGTTGAAAATGCAACAAGAAAATCCCAATTTAATTTTTTCCTTGAATTAAATTGGGAATAAAATTGTAACTCCACATCTCATGACAACTTGTAATAGTTAACTAAGTTAATTTTACTTAGTTATCTCAGTTAATTCGAGTTGAGGGTTTAACTGGATTCATGTAGAGTGTATCCTACAATTAGGAGCACTAGTTGAGTTCATTTTGAGTTATAATTATTTACTTTAGTCTAACTGAGTTAAAGTCAGTTAAACTAGTTCCAAATGATGGAGGAATTAATGGGAGGTCTACTAGTGGGGTGTAACCTATAGTAGTGGGGTGTAACCTGTAGCGATCAACTAGTAAATTGAAGATTCACTCATAATTAACTCATGCATGTCAGATCAGAGAAAGACCCAGTGGAGATTGGAGTTTAGGGACAATGTACTATCACTTGTAAAATAATTTGAATTAAACCGATGGTTTATGCAATCAGAGGAAGGCCTATGAGGATTGCACAATTCATAATTGTGGAATTCCAAATTAAATAGGGTCTAATTCCCAAGGGAACAATGCAAGGAAATAGGGACTTGGGCAAGCAAGAATTTGGCTAAGTATTGGCTTAAGCTTATTTCGGAAGTAGTGAGATAGATAGAGATAGTGCAGAGGTTGCTCAAGATTGAGAAAATCATTGTAATCTTCTCATATTTTATGATTAATGCAATATATAGGTAGCAAAGGTTTCTAGCTGTGGCTTTCCCCAGAAAATCATTGTGTTATGTGTGATTGAATTCTTTCTCTTATATGCTTTGTGATTTCATCAATCATTTATTGTTTCCACTCATGAGGAGAGTAGATTCAAGTCAACTGTTTTAGTATATTACAATCTGTAGTTTGAATCTACAAGGAATTTCTACATGACACTCCTTGACAATGATCCTAAGAGTGAAAAGAAATTAACGTAAATAAATATAATTTAATTAAATTTACAAAAAAAAAATTATTGCATTGTGTGTGTGCGGGGGGTGATCTTGATGATGCCCCCATGCCACACAATGCAACATGGATTACAATTAACACATATTTTTCTTTTATTTTATTTTGGTATCGGTTATTTTTTTTTTTTTTTTTTTAAGGAATCGGTTGCTTGTTGTATTCAAAAAAGATGAGGGAGTCTGAGCTCCGATTTTACAATATAAGGAGTTATAAGAGGAACCAAATTTAGGATTTCATTGCAGCAGTTCACATAGGTTCCTTTGCTGCTTGCTTGAGGAGTTCTAGAGCAGGTGTAGATTCTGATAAATTGGGACAGGAGAAAGCTGGTTTTGCTGTACATTTAGAGTAATCATCTGACAAAAAGGCGCTGTCAAGGGATAAATTGATGCAGGCTCGCTTGATTGCATAATAGGCTTCCTTTTTCTCGTGAACATGCATGGCTGGCTCGCTTGTCCGCTTCCTGATTACTGGATCGAAGGACATGGAAAAATTGGCACTTAAAATTCTGAGTCAGCATAGTTTTGCAACGGCTTATGATTTGATGAAGGAAGAGGTTGGATGCTTGTCTGCTACTGTTCATTAAACTTATAATTATTGCTGAATCGCCGAAGACAAGAGCTTTTTTAATTCCTTGATTCTGAAGCTGCAGGAGGCCTTGAAACAATGCCAATGCTTCAGCTCGGTTGTTGCTCAAACTTCCCAAACCCCATTCGTAGGAAGTCACCACTGCACCAGAAGGAGCCAGAATAACGCCCCCTGCACCCGCAGCACCAGGATTGGACTTGGACGCCCCGTCGAAGAATAACGAGTGAGAATCCTTTGCCATTAGCCATTTATCGAATTCCTCTTTTGAGAGACGGATTTTCCATTCGAGTTTGTTTGATTTGTCGAGAGGTTTTCGGATCTTAGTTACTGAGGTGATGCTGGATCTTTCAATTAAATTCGAGCTGAAACTTCTCTCCTCTGTCCATAACCTTTCAGGGTCAATTCGCTGAGATAGTTTGACGGCTATTGTTTCAACTGCTAGATTGGTGGCTTTGAGGATAACATGACTGGTAGTGGAGGCTTTATCACGAAATATAGAATTGTTTCGGGCGATCCAGATGCGCCACAAAAGAGCGAACGGAATGGCATTCCACAGTCTTCTGGCTGGGTTTTGCTTTTCTGTTTGCCAAGGATAGCTCCGTCGCCAGCTGTTTAGGAGTTCATTGATAGAATGCTGCGGATTCCAGAAGGGTGGGACGGAGGGAGTTGAGTTGTTCCAACAGTGGGCAGCGAAGGGGCAAGAAATAAACAAGTGCTGGAGGGATTCCTCTGCCATTTTACAGTTGGGGCACCTGGAGGGCCCGTGGAATCCTCTCTTCCTGAGGTTCTCAGCGGTTAAGGTTTTTCCATGGAGAAGAATCCACAGAAAGAACTTAATCTTTGGGATTGCTTCCGCGTTTTTTAAGATCTTCCTCGGCCCCCAGATTGTGGTGGGGTGAGCTTTGCTGCTCAGATAGCTATAACCTGTTTTGATAGTGTAGTTTGTACCTGAAGGATCCCATCGAAACTCATCTTGTGCGCCTTTGATTGTGGGAGCTGTATTGTGGAGACCGCTGCAGAGGGAGTCGAAGCTGTCATTGAGGTGTTGAGGAATGGGTGGAAATGCCCATTGAATCCAAACATTGGTTGAATCGTTCCACTGGGAGATCTGGCTCAGATTCATTATGCCTTTACTGTGGAGATAACTTAGAATCGGTTCAGTGCCTGTGAGACTGTTTATGGGAGGATTCCCCATAATTTTATCCGAACCTATATTAACAGATTCGCCTCCTTTTGGCACTTTTGAGACGTTCTGCGCCATGAAAAGGATGGCTTTTTTGCAGAATTTCCATATATTTGTACAGTGCCTGTTGGGGATATCAGCCTTGAGAATTTGCGATCTTGGCTTACTGAGGTATTTTGCTTCTAGGACGTTTTTCCACCATGCTGGTTGATTGTCCATTAGTCTCCATATCAGCTTCCCACCGAAAGCTAAATTCAAAATAGAAGGACACCTGATTCCCAGACCACCATTCTCAGGACTTTGAATAACCTGATTCCAGTTAACTAAATTGAATTTTTTCTTTTCATTTTTGCCTCCTTGCCAGAGGAAGAATCGGAGGATGCTGTCCATTTTTCGATGAAACGAAGCTGGTGCATGAGCAAGAGAGAACTGGAATAAAGGAAGGGAGGAGAGACCTGATTTTAGGAGAATTTGTCGCCCAGCTGGATTGAGCCACGAAGTTCCCCATCTCTGAATTTTCTTTTTCATTTTGTCCAACACTAAGTCCCAGACTCCAGTTTTTGTTTTCCCTGAAGTTACCGGCATTCCTAGATAACTGAAGCTGTCCCAATCTAGCTTGCAAGGGACACCAAAAATATTAGCAATGTTGTGAATCGTTTGAACAGAGGCATTCCAACCATAAATGCAGCTCTTAAGAAAGTTTATTTTACCTCCAGAGAATCTCATGAACTTGTCAAGCAGTGACTTAAACCTTTTTGCAATGATAGTGGACGCCCCTCCTAGCAGTAGGGTGTCGTCGGCAAACTGTGAATGATTTATATTTTTGGTGCCATCTTCGAACTTGATACCCGTGATGAGACCTGATTGCCTCTTGTGATCAAGGACACTGCTAAAAGATTCTGCCATAAGGATGAATAGATAGGGGGATAAGGGGCAACCTTGCCTTAATCCTCTTGAGGATTGGAAAGAAGGCCCAGGTCTTCCATTAATGAGAGGGGCGATCCAGGGCCCGGAGATGCAGCTTTTGATGACATTGATGAAGAGAGGTGAGAAGCCCATCTTTTGGAGAACTGCAAAGAGAAAGGAGTGCCTTACCCTATCAAAGGCGTTGGCAAGATCAAGTTTTAAAATGAAGCCTTTCTCGTTCCTTGATTGACTGGAATGTATGGCCTCTTGAACTAAAAGGATTGAGTCTGAGATTTGTCTGTTTGCTATGAAACCTCCTTGATTATCTGAGATCAGTATTGGTAGAAGGGGTTTTAGCCGAGTGGCTATGATTTTAGTGAAGACTTTATAAGATGAGTTGCATAAGGATATAGGCCTGAAGCGAGAGAAGTTGGATGGCCGATTTTCCTTCGGTATGAGAGCCAGATGAGTTGCATTTGTGTATCCACCTATCTTTCCTTTTTTTTGAATCCACTTGATGTATTTTATGAGATCTTTCTTTATTAGTTCCCAGTAATCCCTGTAGAAGCTGATTGGGAACCCGTCCGGTCCAGGAGACTTATTGGGGTGCAAGGTCCAGATTGCATCAGCGATTTCTTCCTCTTTTATTTCAGCTGTCAATTTTTTGTTTAGATCATCTGTAATTTTAGGATGCAAATGTTGCAGGAAATCATCAAATGTTTCTTCCTCTTGCTCTTCAGTTAACAAGTCCTTGAAATGCGCTGAAGCAGCTTCTTTTATATCTGTTTGTTCCACATGAATTGTCCCTGCGCTGTCCGAGATAGAAGTGATGGTGTTTCGGGCTTGTCTGGCAGCGGTTTGCTTATGGAAGAAAGAGGTATTCTTGTCCCCGCTCTCCAACCATACTTGTCGAGATTTGGTACGCCATTTTTCCTCCTCCTGCCTTTTAATTTTGCTGAGATTAATGTACAACTCTTCTTCTTGGAGTTTTTTACTATGACTGTAATCATTTTGTTCGATTGTGCTTTGGAGTTCAGCTATTTGAATTTTTAATTCACTCTTTTCCTGCTCTGGCTCTTTGTAGCAGGTTTTGGCCCATTGCCTTAATGCTGCCTGCACATTCTTTAACTTGCTTTCCCAAATGAAGCTTGGGGAGCCCTCAATATGCTGTCTCCAAGAATGATGTATAATGTTTCGAGCTGACTGTTGTTCGCTCCAAAGATGGTTGAACTTAAAGGGCAGCGGACCAAGGTTGAAATGAATTTTTAACTCGAGGGTGATTGGATAATGATCTGATGCAGCAAAAGGAAGAATGGCGGAAGTGACAGAAGAGAAGGTTGACAGAATAGAAGTGTTCACCAAGAATCTGTCCAACCTCTCCATAATATTATGACGGCCTAATCTTCGGTTATTCCATGAATACTTGCGATTTTTTGGGGTTATGTCAATGAGGTCGCCAATATGCATTACATTTTCCATTTGAATCCTGAATGGATCTGGCAGAAATTTCCCTCCTCGCTTTTCATTTGCATGGAGGATGAGGTTGAAGTCGCCGGCTACAATTGTATTGCTGCTGTCTCCTTCTTGGATGTGAGTGCTGAGAGATTCCCAGCAGTTTCCTTTATCCCGATAATGATTGGGAACATAAACGTTGAAGATGACAATCTGCTGTTGGCTATTATGATTTTTTAGGATTGTTTTTATCCAGTGCTGGTCAACTACCTCAGATTCATATTGCCAATCGTTCTGGTTCCAGATTGTAGAAATTCCTCCCGAAGCGCCTCTCGCTTCGCATATGCTTCCTCTATAGTTTTTGTATTTGCCAATGATTTGGCTGATTTCTGTTTCCCTTTGTTTTGTTTCCTGAAGTAGAATAATGGATGGTTTTTCCTGCGATATGAGGTCTGATAGAGCAGTGATTTTTGAGGGTTTCCCAAGTCCCCTACTATTCCAAGAAAGAATTTTGATCATTTCAAACCTACATTTCGTGAAGGTGCTCTGCCTCCTTTGTCTTTGCTAGCTACTTCTTGATCTTGGTTGGCCTGAATGTAGGATTCTATCGGGTTCTGCAAACCGAGAGCGATGTCCTTCTGCGCATTTTCATCCCTATGTTGTTTTGTAGACTTTCTACCTGGCTTTTTTTGACCATCGAGGGAGGAGCCCTGATCCTTGGAAATGCTGCGGGTAACTCTGGGAGGAAGGGGGTCAGGAGAGAGATGGGCGCTCATAATAGGAGAGGAGGACTGGTCTGGGAGGGAGGATGGGGGGGCGGAGGGTTTCGAGGAGGAAGGGATCAAGAGGGATGGATCGTCATCAGGGAGGGAAAGGATATGGAAAGGGTTGGAAGATGGAGGGGACAGCGGGGGAATGACAGGATCGGGAGAAAGAGAAGGATGCAGAGGAGGAGGCGGAGGCGGGATATGAGCAGAGGGGTTCAAGGAAGAGGGATCAGAATCATTGGGCAAAGAGATGCTGGGGGCAGATTTTTTTTTTTTAACTAGTTCCCATTGATGATCTTGAGAGTTGCTATCCACATTAATTATCTTAGTGCAGCGATTAGCGAAATGACCGTATTCGTGACATACCTTACATTTAAAGGGGATCTGTTCGTAGTCGAGCTGCTGGATGTGTGACCATTCATCGACTTTGATCTTGATAGCTTCTGGAAGTCCTTTGCCCAAGTCAACCTCGACGCAGATGCGAGCGCAGGCCTGCATGTTGTCTCTTGGTTCGCTTCTGTCAATGTACTTGCCGACTGCGTTTCCAATGGCTCTTACAGAGTCATCTCCCCAGCAATGCAGTGGGAGATGAGGGAGACGAACCCAGATAGGAACTGCACTAGGGATATCAAGTTCTGGATCGAAATCTGGTGTCCACTTGTTCAGGTACAGACCTCTGGAATCCATGAAATAGGGTCCGTTGCGAAAGATCAAGTCCTTATCATTCTTTGTCTCAAAATGAAAGGTGAAGAAGCCTTTCCCACAGAATCTGATGGCGATTTTTCCTTGGGTTTTGTCCAACCAGTTTCTTTCCACCCACCTCTGAACAGTTTTAGGTGAAGGCCAAAGGCCAGTGAATTGGCCAATCAAACCTCTCTCAGCGAGAGCTAGGGCAGCCAGTCTAGGAGCAGTCGGAGGCAGAGCAACTTCCTGAAGTCCATCTAGTTTCTTAACGAACTTCGTAATAGCAGGGCGGTTTCGTTGAGGAGGCAGAGAACTGACAAGGGCAGAAAATGCTAGCTGCTGAGCCTGAAGCGTGACAGTCTCCTCCGGCGAAGGTTCCGGAGAGGCCATCGGGGCTCTGACCAGGAGGCCAAGGGCGGCAGGGGCGCGCGCTAGGTCACGGGTGCAGAGCGATCAGAGCGATCAATCTCGGGGTCATTTATTTTTTAATCTTATGTTTTGTTTTTGGTATATATTTTAATTTATGTTTTGTTATTTTATTTTTTATTTTTTTTGTTTTGTGTTTTTTCATTGTTTTAATTTTTAATTATTTTTTATTTTTATTTTATGTTTTCTTTGTTTTTTTGAAATTTTAATGTTTTACGGAGTCATGATAAAATATTTTATGCCATTATTTCGAAATGTTGACATTTTACCCTTAATTTTTTTTTTGCTATCCCAGCGTCAACATTTTTCGTTTTGAAGGTGTTTTTTGTACAAAATTTACCATTGAAAAAAAAATGTTATTCGAACATCAACACTTCATCTTGAGGGTATTTTTCGGACAATTTTTGCACAAAAATTTGACTTTCACTGCCATTTTGAAAACATGTTGAAAATTTACCCCCCCCCAAAAAAAAAAGTGTTATTCCAACATCAACACCTTTCATTTTTAACAGTGTTTTTTATGTTTTTACGAGGTTTTTTTGCCAAAGTTCCCATTTTGAGTCTATAGTTCTCATTTGAAAGTTTACATTATTACTCACTAAAATATCAAATAGCAAAAAACTTGTCCATCTAGACATGACCGAGTTTCGCCTTCGCTAGACTCATTAAAACATCAAATAGCGATGGATTTGCCTGAAGGGTAAAATTATACAACAATCATATGTTATCCTCCTCAAGCTTGATAAAAATAAAGAGTTACTAGTTAGCAATGACTAGGGAAAATGGGAAAATCGGGAAAACCACTTGATGGTAGGAGGTCACTCTTGAACATGACACTTTCACTCCACCACCATGACTATCTAGGTTGGCTTATTAGCTTGATGGTTATCACACTGTTGGTCTATCATACCATCCATCACTTCGCTTTGGGTCAATGCTACCAATTCATTTTAGTGTCGCTAACATGTTCAAGAGAAGTCATTGAGTCAAAATTCATTCTTTGCAATACCATAAACCTTCATTTTCATGACCACCATTCGTGAACCTTGTGTCGTCGGTCAAATTCCATCTCTAAAATCACTACAGTCATTTCGTATCATTGATGTGGGATTCATGAAGGCCATCCTACGATGAGTCACTTCTTGTTGACATCAGCACATTATCCAAGAGGTTGATTTAGAAACACCCTTCCAGTACCTTGAGGCTTGCATACATCAATGGCATGTTTCCCACTTTCAACAATAGGTTAACATCAATGGCATTCGATTGAAAGACTTTGTATGGTGTTCGACATCAAATAATCCATTCACACCATGTAGAATGTATTGCAGTACCTTGAGGATCATTATCATTATCTGTGATTTCTTTTGCATCTGTTAACAACTTACATCATTGGTTGGTAATCAAATGGTGTCTTCCCATGTCCGACTTCAGATCACATATTCACATGGTTAGATTCATACTTGATCAAACAATTGAATGAGATAGAAGACCCCAGATCTAGTTTCATCCATCCGGGCTGCAATTTCAGGAGTACTAAATCATATGTACAATGGCTTTACATTGATGGTCATTCCGATCATGGGTCTTTATCTGTAGACGACTGTTTATTTACATGTAATGAAAGTTTATAAGTTAAGCATGGGTATGCCTTTCCTCAACAATTCATGTAAAATCAAATATCATGATATATTTATTGTAATTGATGTTGGTCACCTTCCACTTTGATACCTCCTCATCACATCTTCAAGAATTTCATTCAACATTTGCATTTTTCCGACTTCATGCTTTAGGGGGGAGCTATTATAGATACAATTGGGCACATCAATCACAACATCCAGATCACTGTTTTAGGGATCATCAATCCCTAATTTCAGTTGCTTCATGCCCTAAACATGTCACCCCTTTGAATGCCTCCTTCCCAGACAGTGTCATGACTTGAAGACATCCAAAAACAACCTCTAGAGGGACCAGCGCAGGTAAGCCCTTGTAAAGTTGCACATCAGAGTAGCTGAGTCCACTGCCAGGGTGCTCTACAGAGAACTTAGGCTTCCTTTCACCTGCACTAGATGGGAATGAGCGAAATTCACATAGGGTTTGGGGAATATTTTTATCTTTTGGAGTCGTCTAGAAGGTTCCCTCACTTATCAAATCCTATGAGATTGAAAATGGAAGAGGAATGAGTTAAGGTGCATCCTATCCTCTCATCCCTTCCTCAATGAAACTAATTCTAAGTATCGAAGGCCATTCAATGACACCATTTATGACAAAACCTCCTTCATCTTCCTATAAATTGACCACTCATCTAAGTTATCAGGGGCTGGATTATGCTGAATTGTAAGGAGATAATGCTGCTATGAGATTTGGCTTTGAAGCAAGTATTGTAATCCTACAAGTTTTTCATTCTTTTGATGTGATGCAGATGGGATCCAAGTTGGAGGAATGGCTTTGAATCAGACACCAATGGTTGTAATTCCTTCTTCTATCTAATAAAGTGTTTGAACCTTTTTCCCATATGTTTGTATTTTTTCATAGTGCTTATATGTGTGAATTGTATCTGATTCCTTTTACTTATATTCAGTAGATCATGTGCTTTGATCGGTTCTTTGTTTTCTGTTATATTTACAGGGTACTTCTCAAGCATATTAAGTACAGGAAGGAGCGACAAAATCAATACAAGGGAGACGAGAGGAAAGCAAAACTACAAGTAGGTCTTCTTATCTTCTCAGCTTATCTATTTCTTCTAGAAAAAGTCTAAAACATTTTAAATTGTTGTTCTAGATACAACTACTTATCTAGGGAATTGGTATTTATCCGTAGATACCAAATTCTCCAAAACAACATGAGATCTCTAATACCCAGAAAGGGTTTGGGCAGACTCTAAACAAATCAGGAGGTATTAAAATAATTAATATTTTTAATGGAGTCCTTAAGTCTAAACTTAGGGAAAATAAAATATTAATGTGTATTAATATGAATATGTATTAGAATGGTCCAAAAGACATGGATCAATCTAGATATAATATTAGCCATTTATTAGAGGCTTAATCTTGGCCATTGATATGTCGATAGGAAATGTATAAGAGGAGGCTTGAGGGTCACTTGGAGAACATACCACAGTGATCAGTCATTCTATTCTCTAGAGCGGGGTTTGCTAAGAGAGATAGAATCAGTGAACATGATAGAAGCTGAGGGACATTGAGTACAAAGAGACAGAGATGCGTAGATAGTGTCAGGAGAGCAGCAGAGTGGCAAGAGAGAGAGATACAAGAGCAACCAGTGCTCGCGCAGGGCCATGTAGAGGCAGCTAAGTGCTGTGCAGAGCACTAGAGGGGCCAACATAGCTGACGTAAAGGCTCAGAGAGCTGACGCAAGGCCTCATGTGGCTGATGCAGGACAAGATAGGCTAATGCAGGGCTAGTGCTGGGCTAGGAGAGGCTGACGTAGTCTAGATTGGGTAGACACTGGGGTTTTTGGGGCATATTCGTGCTAAGTAGCTGCCGAAAATATTATCCTGGGTCTCAGCCAATAGATTTGTCAGAAACTGAGGTATTAGTGCCAAGGAAATTCTCTATTGGGTAGGCCATTTTGGCTGCACTGGCTTTCCCACATTGGGTTTTTCCGGGGACATTAGTCCAAAAATAATGGTGTCCTGTGGTGTGTTTTTTCTTGTTTCTTTTATTTTATGATCTGTAATATGTTGATCATGCCCTAGTGTTTATTTTTAGTATTTACATTGTAAATAACTTGTTAAGGAAAATAACAAGTAGGTAGGAATAAATCAGATAAAGTGCATGGAGGGTTTCTAACTAAATAAACTTAGAAACTTCAATAGTTGTATCAACTACAATATATCCATACACGAAGTGAAAAAAAATGTGTCAAGGATGTCATTGAATATTCTGGATTCCTTGATCGAGGGATTCCTAAGGAGAAGAGTGCCTTTAACGAACTATTGATGGGAAAAATGAAGATTATGAGTACCTAGGGGAAGACCCTTTAAATGATTATGATCAGGGGCATGCTTGATGCAGTGGCTTAAACCTTCCAGAACTAACATAAAGAGGTATGGAGAGAGAGAGGGTCTCCTTCATGAACACTGTGAGAGGGAGGGAAGGTGAAGGAGGGATAACCATTGAGAAGGATTCGGGAAGGTTTCTGAAACCAAATCCAACACCCAAGAGATCGATTTGTCATGAAAACGATATACTCAGAGAACATGAAAGAGATACTTCCAAGTTAATTTATCAAAGGCCTTTGACATGTCCTGATTAATTTTAATTCCTGGTTGCTTAGTTCATTGGACGAAGTGTATTTTTTCTTGGACAATAGTAACACTATCCAAAATATTCCTTCCTTCAGTGCACCCATTTTTTTAAGAGAGATTATACCTAGAAGAATGAGCTTGAGGTGATTGGCAATGGTTTTTGAGATGATTTTGTAAATTACATTGTAGAGATCTATGGGACAATAGTTTGAAGGAGAAGTGAGCTGGTGGGAGTTGGTCATAAGAGAAATAAAGGTTGCATCAAAAGTAGATAGAAGAGAAGAAGAACATCTAGAGTTCTCCATGAGTTGCTAAACATCTTGACCTAGAATGGACTAACAACCTTGGAAAAATTTGCTTGTGAAACCATCTGGTCTTGGGGATTTATTTTTAGCATGTGCATGACTACTTCCTCTACTTCTTGGAAGGTGATTTTATTTAAGATCATTGATTTTTGCTATGTAGTAATCAGGTGTGTGATATGCTGAGTGACTTTTTGAATACTCTTTCTATGTTGTATGGGATCTTTAAGAAGAGAGATGAAATGTTGGGTGAGTGTGGCTGCCATTACCTCATGATCTTCCAAAAAGTGATTATCTTGGTTGAAAATTAGAGTGATTTTATTGTGGTGCTTGTAATCGACCATGGACTTGTGAAAAAAATTGGTGTTGTGCTCTTCCTCTTTTAGCCATTTTATTCTCGATTTTTTCCTATATAAGGTCTCTTCCTAGTCCATTCTTTCATGGAGATGATGTCGAAGGGTTTCCTATAGATCTTTTCTTTGTTCAATGATACAAAAAATTGGACTTCTTTCATTCGCACTTTGAGCCTCACTTTGTCTTCCCAGATGTAGCCAAATTCCTTTTTGTTCCATTCTTGTAACTTGGCTTTTAGGAACTTTAATCTCTTCTCGAAGTGATACATTATTCGACCTTGGATGACTGCATATTCTTCCCACCAACCTTACATTTTAGCAAGTAAATTGGAATTCCTTATCTAGAACAACTCAAATTTGAAGGGTCAATATTTTGGGGAGGAAGACCAGCCTAGGTGTAGAGTGCTGAGCCAGTGATCCAATCCAAAGCTTGGAAGAAATGAAGCATTTATATGCATACCAAACATGACCAAGGATTTAGAAAGAAGGAAACATTCCAACTTAGACCGCACTTGATGGTGGCCTCTTCTTCTATTATTCCATGTGTAAATACCATTGGAAGTTTGGATATCCACAAGATTTGTTAACTCGATAAAAGAATTGAAAGTTGTGGATTCTTCTTCCAAACATATTATACATCCCTTATTCCCATACAAGGATCAAATCAAATTAAAGTCACCTCCCAAGATCCACTAATTAGAGGATTCCAAACAGGTAGCAGAGTATAGGTTGGAAAGGAACATTCATTTATCCTAAGGGTTAATGGGGCCATAGACATTAGAAATTGTACCTAAATGGGAAAAGTCAACGGGTTGAAATCTAGCCAATAAGATTTTTGAGGGAGAGAATTAATTGGTAATGGCCATGGTCTTGGGGTTGCAAATAATGGAAAGTCCTCCTAAAGCATTTGTGACACATTGGGAGAGGAAATCACAGTGCTTCCAAAAAGAGCTAATAATCTTGGAGAGGTGTTGATGGGTGCATTTGGTTTCTCGCAGGAGAAAAATGTTTGGACTTTCTTTAGAGGTGTGATTCTTAAGGATTTGACGTTTATGTTTTCCATTTAACACTCTCACATTCGAGGAGATGATCTTCACTATATAGATTTGGTGATGGAGGGGAAAATGGAAATCATTGGGGCTACATGACCTGAATTAACCAAAAATTCCCCAAGATCTTGAAGGAGTTGGTTATTTTTTTGTGGCCCTTTTTCTTTCACTCCTTGAGAGTGAGAGAAGTATCTGGAAGATAATTTATTTTTATCCCTTTCATTGAAAATGAGGGAAATAATGAAGGAGAAGTACCTTGAGCATATTATTTTTGAAGAAGCACATCTTGATCTCTTAGTTTCGAATTTGTTGGATCTCATAAGCATTATATATGTGTGATGTATTTTTGGTTTTAAAATGTAATAGGCGAATGTTTCTTTTGTGTGGTGTGCATCTTCGATTTCTTTCTTCATATTAGAGCCCTTTTGGGCTTAACTCCCTCATTGGAGGGCCAAGGAATATGTGAAAAATGTGACGATAATTTATTATAATAATAGGTTAGTGTAGATGTGTGAGTGTTATGTATGAATATTTTAATTGTGTGTGGATTTTGTATAGCTACAAATGGAAGGGAATTTTGAAAGTCTAGGATTGATCCTATACTATGATTCACAACAATGAATGTTACTTCTTCTCTATGATATTAAAATTTCTACATGAAGATGAAGGGAGGGATTATTTACTGTTGTTTTGGCACATTATCCTTGTGTTGAACAATCATCAATGTGAAAAAAAGAACCCATGTACAAAGTCGAGCACTCCTTACAAGATCGATCCACTCATGTTGATGAAGAGTGGATGCAATCGAAATTTAATTGAACATAAACCTAAGAATGACCCTTCTGATTGTATGGTCTTGTCCATTTGATCAATATATTATTATATTTTCCCCTATGAATAGTCCAAGGACATATTTGAGTGACCGCTTACATGAAAGTTCTAAGAAAATACTTTCAATGAATCTTTTTCTTGTAATAAAATCCCTGTGATGGAAAAAAAAGCCTATGAGGCGACTTACATTGGCAAGCTATTGAGAGTGTTTTCTGTGGATGTTGAGGCATTCCCCCCACCCCCTACAAATTTAACCGTTTGAGTAGTGGTATGCTTCATATGCGGCAAAACAGATCTAGCACTTCTCTTCTATATTTTTTCTATTTGTCTCTCGAACTCTTTGTCATGCCTTGCTTCTAAGCTCCTTTAACATGATGTATGAGGGTAGTTTCTAAAAGAGAGCGAGCAAATGTTGAAGGAATATTTGTGGCCCTTGGTGAAGGCGATTTCTCTATTCACTCATAACAATCATGTAGTCTGTTTTCTTTATAGAGAAATATGGTTACGTTGTCTTTATCAGAGGTTGTCCCCAAATTTGAAGAAGCAAGTCGAATCTTGGGATAATTATTGCAATTTGTTTCAGGTCATTATTCATAGTGTGGTTAACATGCAATAGTTGAATCAATGGTTCTAGGATATTAGTTTGAGTTATTTTGTCATTAGTAGACTTATAGTTTTATATACTATTGAGAGTTAATTGGAAAAATTCCATATTTATGTGATTGAGCCTTCGTATTCCATACTGGCAAAGTGAAGCCACAAATTTCAGGCTATGATCAAGTTGGCTTTAGAGCTAATGCATAGGTGTAGGAAATGTGGTTGTCTCTATAGAATTTCACCATTTTTTTTTTCATTTTCAGGTATATATATATTATATATATATTAATATATATATATTATATAGAGATAGATATTATATATCTACTTTTTTTTTTTTTTTTGGTTTGCAAATTGAAAGTGCGGAACTGATCATTGAACAATGTAACACAATTCAAATTAGTGGTTCTTGGCACTCAAAAACCCTTGAACACATCATTAGCTTGATTGTGTTTACAATCTATTACAATTTGTTGTTTTTGGCTCTTGAAAACCCTTGAATACAGGCTATTGGTTATAGTATGAGATCCTTGTGTGTTAGACAAGTCAAGTTGTATGATCAATTTCTAAACACATCTAGTTTCTAGACTTCCGTCCTAGAAATTGACGGATAGCCAAAAGTGAAATATCGAATAAATGATGGTATTCTCATAGAGTGGTTTAGTTAATTGATCACTTTTCTTGCAAAAGCCCCGACGAGCTGATTATGTCAATATTTTGTATCATACAAGTATATCAATGATGGTTAGAGGCAATTGTGTCTTAAATGGGTCATTGTGAGCTAGCACAAGTGCGTAGACGAAGGAAGTGATAGCATGAGGATCTATAGTGGGCTATAAGTGGCTGATGAGCACCATACTAGGGTTAGCACACAAATTTTGTTGTATTTTATAATGTAAGCGTTAAAGGGAGATACCTATAATTAAACGTTCCAATAAAAATTGTTGGATTAGGTTGTTGAGATATTTTCTCAACAAACAATTCTTAGTTTAAAATTTGTTGGATGTCATAAGCACTATATATGTGTGATGTATTTTGTTTCGAAATGTAATAAACGATATCTTTTGTGCGATGCGCAATTTCGACTAATAATTTAATATAAGAATATTATTTAGATCATTTTTATATGTTCTTTTAATTTATTATTTGAAACATTTTGATACTTCTTATATATTAATGTCCATTAAATTACTAAACTATTTGATTTTATATTATACTAATTTCAAAGATTTACTATACATTTATAAAAATGTAACTTCAATTGATATATATATATATATATATATATATATATATAACTTGACAAACAATTTGAGTTAATCTCATGGTTTTACATTACGAATCAAAGCACTGTACATTAAAATAACTCTCTTTCATCCGTGTGGTACCACTAGTGCTACCCATAATTTGAATTCCACGTACTTAGTGAATGGTGGTAATCTCTCTCAAGTGTTTTTTTTCGAGATTTTAAAGTGAAAATTTTAATGGTTTATGGTTTAAAATATATTTGTATAGATCTATTTTAAGTATGAATTTTTATTTTGTCATGAGGATGAACCACAGTAGTTGGTTGGAAACGTCAACCAAATCTTAATGATGTGATTAATGAATTTTCATTGTTTAAATTGTATTTTTCACTGCTAAATAGAGTATATAGAAGACCAAATAAATGTTTTAACCATACAGCTTAATTTTTTTTAATGATATATAAGTAATTTTTTTAAATGATATATAATATATATATAATCCGCATTAAAATATTTTACATAACATGTGATCCAAATAAATACTATTTTAAATTATAAATGTATTTTTTAATACATGTCAACATATTTTATTAATAACTCACATTCAATTTCTTTTTATATATGCTATTAAAATATTTTATTTTAACCTAAATTAATTAACATAAATTTTCAAATAATTTATTTAATTTCTTGTTAAAATATTTTTGAAAAATATAAGAGTTAAGAAATGAAGAAAAATAAAGTAGTTGTGTATATTATTCAACCTTGATAGTAATGCTTGATTATGAAGGCCATGAGTCTGCACCGGGTGCTAGACAGCCGAGAATATGAACCGCTGCTGTCACCCTTCGATATAAGAACTAATTTCCCCGTCAAAATACTCCTAAAGTACGTGTATTCACAGACTCCAGTTGTACTTGTTTGGCGACGCTTGAAAACAAAAACTTCAACAAAGCCGGTGGAAGTGTGACTATGATTGATATCTTACAACCCTCGAATATGACTACCTTGAGTGTCCCTAAAGCTTACGCCTTTCCACTTATAGCACATTATGAGGAGAGTGTTACCATAAAATTTCCGTTAATTCACAGTCGTACATTTTGTTTCACTCTCGCTCCTTTCACTATATGATACACTTTCCATGAAATTCTATTCCACTCTGCCACATTTCTTTCTTTCCATGAAATTCTATTCCACTCTGCCACATTTCTTTCTTTCCATGAAATTCTATTCCACTCTGCCACATTTCTTTCAGCGACATGTATCAAGTGATTTTCGTCCGTCCATATGAACTCACAAAGCAATTTCAAGACTACATCATGTTAATTCTTTTTATTTAATGAAAAGTTGTTAAAATTTTATTTATTTATTTTTGTGTTAAAGTTTTATAATTTAGTAATTATGAGTATAAACACTTAAATTAATATGTAAGAGATATTATAACATAATAAAATGAAATATTAAATAAAATTATATTATTTTAAATAAAATAAAAATCAATTAATTTTTAATATTGTATATTGAATAAAATTACAGATAAATATTTTCTTACTAAAAATTATAATATGTATATGATATTTAAATAAATTTAAATAATAATTATTCATATTCATAATCCTCTAAGTGATTTTAAGAGAATAAGAGAATATTTGAGATTCTTAAATATTTTATTTCTATGATAAAAAAAAGGAAAAAAACATTCCGAAATCACCATAAAAACTTGATAAGTCTAATTAATAAACACACACATATATATTCCAAAGGAAATATCGTATTTTTCATTAAAAATGGAAATTGCATTTAATCGATGCACCATGTGCATTAAAAATGAGTGCTAATAGCCACCAAAAAATCAGAAGGACAAGTCTAGTTTTGCAAACCCTATCATGCCCATAGTTTATCTCAAAAGAAACATAATTAAGACCATCATAATAACCACGTGTAATATGGCTCGGTCATGTCCAAAACCATTCACCTAAATTTTTAAGCATGACCATATATACAATGACTATTGGAATCACAATATTGGAAAATGAATTCAGTTGTATTATAATGATGATGAGAATCATGTACATGTGTACATATAAATAAAATATGAAAATTGTTGATTCATTTTCCTGGTTTTTTCGGCGATCAATAATTATCCACTATAACCCTGATAGATTAGGTGGTTAACATTCCCCCCCTTATTCCAAAGGGCTATATATGAGAGTCCAAGAAGAGAGCTCAAATGCAAAATTTATGACAAGCTATGCTTGAATGTGCTCTCTCAAATGGTGGTTTTTAACATAAAACCACAAATAAACCAAAAGTGGGAGAACTCAAGGTCTCAACCAATAATGGCTTAAGTTTGATCATCAACTATGGAACTATCAAAGCAGTTCCCAGAAAAATTCCTAATCTGGCTAAAAGTTGAAGTCTTCTACTAATGGAAGTGCTCACTAACAAAAAATAATGTTAGTTTTAAGATGACTACAAACTGATGTGGCAAAAATAAAATTCTTTTGGAGATGGTGGTTTAAAACATGCCACCAGAAAAAACGTAAACAATTCATACTTATGGAACATGACTATCTTTGGAAGCAACTTTGAATCAAGTTCAACTTCAGGATGTGGCTGAGGTTCACTTGATAAAAAGTAGTTGTCGACTCATACCCACTTGATTAATCAACAAAGTAAGTAACTAGCAATCAATTCCTCCCTGCTAGATACAAGGTGAGAAGATGAAGAAATCTTCACTACAAAACTATTCAAAACTTGTGAATAAATTCTGTGATATTATTGGAATATCTTCTTGGTTGTTGACGACCATTGCCAAGAAACAATCCATCTAAAATGAATCTTCTTTATCATAGGGGTATTGTTTTTGGAACATCTCTATGAATTATGATTGTGCTTACCACAATGTTCACAAGGGTGAAGATCAAAACATTGATCTTTCATATGTCCAACTTGATCACATTGTTGGCATCTGACAAAATCTCTAAATGTTATGGAACAGGTGCAAATGAAGATGGATCATCTTGAAGAATTCCAACACTAGAAAACTTGATCAGCTTAGAATCATATGGAGTATGGAATGACACATCCTTGTCATATTCAAGACCAATTTATTATTCTTGTTCACAAATTCTTCCCAAGTTCTGATGAAGGTCTTGGGAAGTGCAAGTTGAACCTTCACATTTGCATAAAAATCCACTCCTGAAATGACTCCATTATTATGATGAATTTCTAATCGATGATGGGAGTCAGACTCAAATAGGGACTTGTTTTGAACAATTGCCAGTTCAGAATCACAATGCTTTTGTTGAATTTCATCTTGTTGTAACTTTGGCTCAAGCTCCAAAAACTCAATTTTTCTTTAAGCATTTTGCAAACATGTTCGAATGTTGGAGAGTGTCATTGATAATTTGGACTCTGTCATGAATAATATATGTTATTAGAGTGATTAGTAACTCTAATACATTACTAATTCAATCCATTTTATACTAAATCAAGCTTAGAAAATTAGGGGTGTCAGATGCCACTGAAAATGCACTCACCTACAATGCAAATCAACAAGAAAGCTTACTACAAATTATTGATATTCTTGATACTGATTTTGAATTGTTGTGTAGTGCAAGGAATCAATTGTCTCCTTCATCCACTGCCTTTGAATTATGGAAACTATCAAATTTTCAGTGGCTATATGATTAGCAATTAAAGAAATTAAAACTCCATACCTTGTATTTATAGAGGCACAGTGTAACAAAATATCTTATTTGCCCTTTTTTTAACAAGAATGTTTGTAGAGGAATGACTGCAACAAAAATAAAGGATGCAAATGTGAACACATACAGTGATACATTGCCTCTACTCTTTGGTTGTTTTATCTTTGACAACAATGTTCATACTCTACTTCATGGCTTCTCTCATAAATATTGTGCAAAATTCATTCTCAGTGGCTTCCTTGTTGCATGTCTAGGTCCAGCAGGTCTATCGTGTTGATGGGCCACACATTAAATATAATGATAAAGACAATGCAAAGTTAGCTCTCAATATCACAACAAATCTTCAATTCCTATTCTCTTGGAACAAAAAGCAAATATTTGTGTTTGTAGCTATGGATTACATAACATCAATCAATGTTGTGAATTATATCTCTTTGTGGGATTATATTTTCACAAAAAGAGAGAAAACCAAGTTCCATGTTGACACATCAAACAAGTATAGTGTTCTTCAGCAGTATGTAGGAGACACCATTCAACATAACAATGTATTAGATTGTGTTGCCCATTACTGGCTTCATGATTTCTGATAAGAAAACATTTGATGTTTTTCATCTACTTCCTGGTACTATTATAAGGTATAAGTGTGTACATAAATTAAATTTCCTTGCAACAATTCATCATTTAGGTGTCTACTACATTATGAATCCAAGTATAGAAATTACAACTCAAGAGAAACTCACAAACAATGTCATAAGGATCATAATTAATGATCTTTGTACACCTGCTATTAAGATTAATGGCCTCTTATAGTCAATTCATGACCACCACAAGAAAAAATAATAAGAATAATTTCAACAAATCCTTTAGTTGGTTTCTCTGCATATTTGATGACATTTTGAAGCATGCATAACAATGCACAAAACTTGGATTAAGTTCCTCCTGAAGTATCGATACGTGTAATACTTCAACTTGAAATGGCAACTTTTGAGTTTCATAAAGTTCATGACCTCCACCATTGATTGTGTCATCAGACTCGTCTCTTATGTGTGTTTTTCTTATCATAAACTATAATACTAATACATGAATACAGTGAGGTATAATATACTTACTTGTTTGGTTTGATTGCATCCCAATTCCTATGCAGACATAATCCTCACCAACTGTAAGCTCTACCTTTTAGCATTTATCAATTGCAACAAAATTGTTCTAAAATTAAAACTCTTGTGCACACACTTCAACCTTGGGCAGAACTCGACATCTGAAGTTTTGTCATGGTGGTGGTGAAAGTAGCCATGTTCAATGAATTACACACTCATGTTTCCTGTCATGAGGTGGTTTTGGAACCTTCAATTATGTTATCCTTTATTAACTGGCTACAATATGGCCATTTCATGTTCAATGATGCATCTTTGATCTTGGAATTACATTATGGTCCTTTGTTGAATGCCGAGGAAAATGTTCATTTTCACCTATGACGACAATTTTGAGGGCTAGACATGAGTGCTTTTTAGAGCCATATATCTTTAATATACTTCCTTCGGACCTTCTCTATAGTCACACAACCTTTTTTAATAACATAAAAGTTCATACCTTCTTCTCTTAATGACTAGAATCTAGCCTGCACCTTCACACTCACACTCTATACATTAAATATCAATCAAGAACCATGGTGTCTACGTCCACAAATATTCAATCTGAAACAACATATCAAACTTCACCGATGACCTTCACAAGGTCCAAAACATCATTGGACTAAAACTCTTGTTTTCCACATGCTTTGGAAGGCCACAAAACTAGTGGCTCAATCTATTCAACAGAGAATATAAACATCTACTCTAATACCATTGTTGGAATCACAATATTTAAAAGGAATGTAATTATATTATAATGATGATAATAATGGTGTACATAGGCTACATATAAATAGAATAAGAAAACCATTGATTTAGTTTCCTGGTTTCTTTGATGATCAAGATTTGTCCACCTGAACCCTGATAGATTAGGTGGTTAACAGTAACCACCTAGATGGACTCGGGAATATAAATAACTAATGCTTAATTAGAAAAAAAATTAGTCCTCCCACTAGTAAAGTCGCATGCCTTCTATGAAGGGTCGGTGATAGAACTCTAATGCTATATCTCCTATCACCTCAGTGATCTTCCAAATTCCTAAATCTTGTAGAGAACCAACCTTAGGTAAGGTGTCTGCAACAATCTTTGTTTCCCTGTAGATGTCACACCAAGATATATAATCAAAAGTTTGTGTAGGATGAAAAATATCTTCTAAAAAAGGAGATAGTGTGTGCATGTGACATCTCTAAATATTATTGAACCATCTTATGACAATCATAATCTCCAGAAATTTGAAATTTTCAACATTTTTATCAACAGAAAATAGAAGAATCAATTTTAGGCTAAGGAGTTCTGTGTAATTGTTGGATCCTTTACCAAGACCACTTTGAAAGTTGTACGAGTGTTGTTCCTATAAGAAGAGAACTAATGAAATTTTTCCCTTAATAATAAGGCCCCATCATATTACACCCAAGGAAGAATGATCAATATCCTATGTAATGAGATTACAAAGATATTGTGTGATTTCAACGTCAAGAAGAGGTGAGAAAATGTCCAAAACTTGAGCTGCCACAATATTAGGTGAAGACGCTTATCCTAAAAAAAGCCTTTGTCTCTTGATTTCCATATTTCCTAGTTAATGATGGGGGGAAGTATTTTTTTTTTGGAGGCCTTATCCCATCATAACTTCCAAATCTCATTTAAATTCCCCCCCTGCAATTATGAATAGGAAACCAAATTATTCATGATCAAAAGCTATACTCTAAGAGAAAAAGAGAAAATACAAGAATAACTAATCCACTATTTCCTCCACGTCTTTGCATAGGACATACAAGCTAGGACCAACCAAACTCCTCTTCTTTAAATTATCCCCAATTGGCACCTTGTTTTCAAAATATGCCATTGGAAGAGGCAAGCTTTAGCAAGATAACAAAGCTTCCACAATTTCTTCAACCACCATATCATCTCCTTCAGTTTCTGATTTTTCGTTATGAAAAGGTAACCTATTATATATATATATATATATTTATATATATATATAATATATATATATATATATATATATATATATTATATATATAGATCACACACACAGAGGTACGGGTTCAATTCTTCTTGATACCCTTGGGGTTTTGTTTGTGGTTGGTAGGGAAGGAAGTGATTCATTTTAAGTAGATCTACCTAGTACAACTATTTGTGGACACAATAGTCACCAATATCCAGAGGTCAGTGAACCATAAAAAAGAAAGAAGTGAAATTTATATAATATGAATAATATTTATGATCTACCAAAGTGTCTAGAGGATCAAATATTTTGAAGTGTAAATATTGTTCTCAAGTTTTACACTTAAAAGAGGTTTGTGTTTTGAGAAATTTGATCTTATCTGTAGATCCTAAGTTAAAATAAATTTTTACTAATTATTTTAAAATTAATTCTCACTATCTTATTTTTATGAAATCTTAACGTATAACCTAATTAAAAAGATAATCTTTATATAAGCTAATTAATTTATGTCATGTCTACTAAGATGGTGTCTTCACCTGGAATAGTTTTTTTGCTAGAATTTGACAATTTTTGGATTGCAAAATCTAAATTTTTTAGTGTTTCAATCACGATTTTAGCACTAGAAATGGATTCAATATCATAAAACACCCTTGGGCACTCCAAATTTCATAACTTGACAACTGTAACATTTCTTCTTTTTTAATAATTCCAATGGAATTTAACAAAAAAATATGCTATAAACATGAACAATTTCAAGGTGAAATTGTTGAATGTTTAGATTATAATTTAATCTATACCTATAAATAATACAATAACGCAAACATATAATTTAAAAAAAAATGATAAAATAAACTAAATTCTAACTTATTTTAAAACTTTTTTATATATTAATATAAATTAATAATATATATATTATAATAGATAGATAGATAGTTAGATAGATAATATTCTAATCATGGAGATTCACCCTAGTTTACTGTGAAAATTTAACTTGTAAATGGTCACTCTTACAATGCCACCATCAATTCTCAATACCAAATGCATAATATGACATGTGTTGAGATGACATTTTCTTTAATTAATTAATTTGAGATAAATTAATTAAAAGATATTAAGTAAATTGGAAATAAATCTCAACCATTGATCTCCGAATACTACCATAAATATTCCAAAGTATTCCATGGAAGTTAATCCACTACCATTCACCTAATAATTATTGATAATTAACTTAAAATTGTAGAATGTTCATTAAATACACCTATCAATCAAGATAATTATAAATAAACTAAAATAAACCTTTATTTCAAAAAGGAAACCAATTTTACATATTGTTGTGGAAGGAAGAGTTATTTCATCTACATTGTTATTCATATACCTAAATGGAATATGTTGTGCAAGGAAATATGCTCTTGGTGATTCCTCCCACAAAGGTATTGAAATATATTTCAAACATGAACACTCAAAAATAAGTATTCAACTTATTAATAAATAAATAAATAAATTATTATTATTAGTGTTGTTGTTGTTATTATATATAGCCATTATAAAATAGAAATAGTAAGGACAATATGATTATTAATCCATTTTATTTTAAAATGTGTATTATAAGTTGTTTATTTGTTTTGGTAGATTTAGTGTTGTTATTGATGACAACTAATGTCATGTCATTGATGTTAAAGGGGATTGTTAAAGAAATAAATTGTTTAGTATAGTGCTACCATTGACGACAACCAATATCATATCATTATTGTCAAAAAAATGTGATGTCTTAGAAGTATGATGCCTTGAAAGATCATATCAGTGATTTCAAAGATGGCTTAAATATTATTGAGTTATTGTTGAAGTTATGATGGTCAAATGACTATATTGATAGTATGGTTAAGTATTCCTCTCTGAAACCTTTTCCAAAAATATATTACACTTGGTCAAACTCCTCTGGAATGAGAAGATAAGTCAATTTGAAAGTAACATGGAAAAAACAAAATTTGTTATTTAAGACACCATGTTTTTAACAATCGTGCATCTCAAAGAACATCCATGTTTTTGTGATAAATCAACAGTAGTTGGCATGTTGACATGCACATTATTTAGTAGGCTTAAACATCATAAATCTCAGGGTAGATCTAATCATTATGGATTTCTTGAATGGTGGATGGAGTGCTAAATCACGCAAGGTTCAATAAATTTCATGCCACAAATGTCCACTGAACTCTTTCATGTTGGACCACTAAAAATGTGAAATGTGGTAGATGCCAAGTGGTCTTTCAAATAGATAACATGTGAATCTTTCAACGACAAGAAACATGGATTGATGAGGCAGGAGAGTGATGATGTAGTAGCATAGTATTGGTGGCTAGTGGTAACATAGGTACACATAAGTAATGATGTGGTTAAACACGTAAGTGATTATGTGATATTTTAATGAATGATGTGGAAACATGGTAGGGTTCCATGTGGCATGTCTAGTCAATAATTCTAAGTGGCCAATTAGACCAACCCTAGGTGACACATGGAACCACTTAGAGAGTTCCACAAGACATGATGACATCATGTTGACATCAACATTGGGTGAAACATTGACCCCTAAAGGCCAAGCCACTTAGCACAGCCATATGGAGAATTGGGCAAGCCCTAGGGGCTAATATGGTCACACTATAGGCACCAAATCAAGTTATATGGAAGGTTCTACACTAGCCCAAATCCAAATTTACATAGGCCAAGGACTCAAATGTTAGCCACAATGTGACATAGGGGAGAACTCAAACACATGTATTTGGGTGTCATGCGGTGGTAAGAAACATATCTATCGTTCGCTTCTAAGACATACACAATGTGTGGATAAGCTCAAAGGATTTTTTATTATGGCATAACTTTGTGTAAAACCTTGAAGACATTTTGATTATGACACGACTCAATGTATAAACCTACAACGTTTTGATTATAACACAAAATTGTGCATAAACCCGAAGGTGTTTTGATTGTGCAGCAAATTTGTGTATATGCCCGAAGGAATTTTGATTGTGTTACATCTCTATGTATAAGATCGAAGGGCCAAAGGAATTTTGATTATGGCATAGCTCTGTGTATAAGCATAAATATGCTTTTCTACTATGAACTGAATGGTGTATCTCTTCGATAAGCCCAAAGGAATTTTGGTTGTAGATGGCATAATGTCTAGATAAGCTCAAAGGCGTTTTGATGGAACAACTTATGGATGAGCTTGAATGCATATTGGTTTAGTTTGTCTGAGACATGTATATTACATACATTGGCTTCTGGTTCATTGTTAATCTTGAAGGGGTTTTTGCTCCATTTGATACATACAACATTGATCTTAGTTGAATCCCAAATGCATTTTGGTTATGTATGGTCTACAACACATATATGCATATAGTGTTGATCTTGGTTAAATTCAGAAGGAAGTTCAATTTGGTCTAGTTTGAAACATACATGCACTTTTATGAACCTCAAATTTTTAATTTTTTTGTTTGTATTATATTGAAATAAAACCAATATAGTAATTTGATTATTGCATTTCATTATTTCATTTTTATTTCTTGAGCAACATTATCAACCTCACTTCATATTGATGGCCAAAATTTACCATCATCAAGATTCATGAAATCACCCAATCAAGGCCCCAATGAAACCCTTATTCATTTGGGACAGTGATTTCACTCAATTATAGGCCCAATGACTCAAAATAAAATTAATCTAAAATATATTCCTAAACTATTATAAATGCATAAATTTAATTCTTTTACTTGTTGGTGTATGATATCAATTGCTGGTATTAATAGGCGAAGGAGAGAGTTGCCCTTTTTTTGACCACTTGAAAAGAAATCTTTCATGCTAGCTAAAATAAGGTCTCAAATAAGCCACATGAATGTTTTCTTCTTCATAAGGAGACTTTTAAAAATCAAAATTAAATCAAAATCTAAGCGTAGTGTTACAGACCATTTTTTCACATCTTGTCAATAGCCTTGTAAACTTGATCAATCCACATCTATGAACATGTTGTCATCATCCCTTCACAAATCCCTAAAAATGACCTTTCCAAAACGTTTGAGTTTCTGGTGTTATAGGCCATTTTATCGCATCCGGTTGAGAAGCCTACAAATTGGGTCAATCATCATTTGTGAACATGTTATCATTATCCCTATACAAAGAACTAAGCATGACCTTTCAAAATGACTGATATTTTGGATTTAACTGCTCCAAAACAATGATTTTAAGCCCTATTGCACCCTATCCTTTTAGAGACCTACATTCAGTAGTAGCTTTCTCCTTACTGCACCAACGTTGATCAACAACAAATTGTCCCTACTGAGGGTGTGTTGATTCTAGAAATTCAGGAAAATTAAAAATAATCCCCAAGCTTCCTCTTCCAGAAGCTTCAAGGAGTTATTCTGACAATTTACCTTGTAATGAAGCTCGAATCCTATCTTATCCTACCTTGGAGATTTCACCTCTTATCTCTTTGAGCTCATCCTTCCATATTAACTAGATATCAAGCCTAGATTGGTAAATGGATAAGAATTCCTAAACTACCACTCTCTCCTATATATTTATTGCCATCCACAACATCAGGGTTAGATCTTTTAGATTTATCATGCCCTCGTGATACTACCTTGAATCTAAGAGATTCATCATATTCATGCATTAGGGTGACATTGAGGTGTGCTTTGTGACAAGGAAGGACACGTCAACTTTGGGAGATCTCTACAAGATCAAATCTATATTTTTTTAGAAACTCTCTCCTATTTCTATCAATACAAAGATTTTTGTTTTCCCATATGTGTTATGTTATGTTTACATTCATGTATTTCAATTCCTTTCTCATTGGTTAAATAGAGTGATTGAATCATGCTACGTAGATGTTGTAGATCTTTGGATTGTTTTGGTTGTATGTGTAGGTTGTAATTATAGAAATCATAGCTAGGATTGGAGCTTACAAGGCAGGAGGAAAGTAAATCTTGCAACGTATTCTAGGTAGCCCTCTTTCCATCTTTCAATTTCTCTAAGGGAAACTCTATATTATTTGCATTATGTTAATACACTAGGTCTAGGGGGGATAATTTTGTCCACAATCATAAATTTTGTATAACACTAGGATTAACTGCTCAAAATAAATGATTATAGTCCAAACACACTTTTCTTCTTTAGCCACCTGCGTTCAATACTAGTTACTCCCTTCTGCACCAACAGTTGCCAGAGTTGGTCATCCATTTCTACAGGTGTGCAAATTCTAGAAATTTGAGAAAATTCAAAATATTTCTTAAGCTTCCCCTTCCAGAAGCTTCCAATGGTTGTTTTAACCATTTATCATCGATAATAAGCCTGAATCCTATATGATTTTGTTTTGGAGAATTTGGTATCTACGGATAAATACTAATTCCATAGATAAGTAGCCATATATAGAACAACAGTTTAAAGCACGTTAGCCTTTTCCTATAAGCAATAGATAAGAGAAAGAAGATGAGAAGACCTACTTGTAGTTTTGCTTTTTTCTTGTCTCCCTTGTATCGATCCTGTCACTCCTTCCCGTACTTAACACGCTTGAGAAGTACATGTAAACACAAACATAAGACAAAGAACTGATCAAAGCAAAAGACCTATTGAATACAAGTAAATGGAATCAGATACTTTCACACATATAAGAATCACATATCAATAAAAACATATGGGAAAAAGGTTTAAATGATTTATTGAATAGAAGAAGGAATTACAACCATCATGTCTAATTCAAAGTCGCTCC
>APFE031653787.1:0-10175 GCA_000404065.3 Pinus taeda
TTTATATAATAGGTAAGTTAATCATCCCTATTTTTGGATAAAAGGGGAATAATTTATGCAATAAGTAAGTTAATCATCTCTATATTTGGATAAAAAGAAAATTGTTATGATATTTTATGTATTTAAGGAAATTTGTTATGGTATTATATATAATACATATAAATTGAGGGTACATAATTTAGTAATCCATTTTTAGTATATCAAATAATTATGCAATAAGTAACTTAACCATCCCTACCTTTGGATAAAAGGAGAATAATTTATACAAATGAGTAAGTTAATCATCTCTATCTTTGGATAAAACGAGAATTGTTATAATATGATATGTATTTATGGATATTTGTTATGATATTATATATAATACATATAAAGTGAGGGTACACAATTTAGTAATCCATTTTTATTATATCAAATAATTTATGCAATAAGTAAGTTAATCATCCCTATCTTTGGATAAAAGGAGAATTGTTATGATGTTATACGTATTTAAGGAGAATTTTTATGATATTATATATAATACATATAATGTGAGGGTACACAATTCAATAATCCATTTTTATTATATCAAATAATTTATGAAATAAGTAACTTAATCATCCCTATCTTTGGATAAAAGGAGATTAATTTATGCAATGAGTAAGTTAATCATCTATATCTTTGGATAAAGGGAGAATTGTTATAATATTATATGTATTTAAGGATATTTGTTATGATATTATATATAATACATATAAAGCGAGGGTACATAATTTAGTAATCTATTTTTATTATATCAAATAATTTATGGAATAAGTAAGTTAATCACCCTATCTTGGGGATAAAAGGAGAATTGTTATGTGTTATAGTATTTAAGGAGAAATTTTATGATATTAATATAATACATATAATGTGAGGGTAACATTCAGTAATCATTTTTTAGGTTGATTAGTCAATATTTTTACACAATAAAGATTTGTTGGAATTCAAAATTTAATTTTTGTAATTATTTTTAAGAGATGATTAAAGTTGTGTATTAATAAAGGTTGGATTTTGGGCCAGGAACCTTACAAAAAATGATTGCAATTTTCACATTGATATTTTTTGTTGTCTATCCATTCAAAAAAACATCAAAATTGTCTTCATTCCTCCATATTCTTAAGACATTACAAGTAAACACATGGTAAAAGCCCCCGAGGACCGGAATTAACTTGCATGATAACATAAAGACAAATTGATGTATGTGATGACAAAAAAAATACATCTAAGATATCCATCAACAACTACCTCCATTTCCAAGGAAGTCTTCTCCACAAGAGCGCCAAGTCTTCTTCGCAGGAGTTGTCCTAGAGCCAATACCACTCAATCGAGCTAAGAGCTACCAACAATAAGGTTTTCTAGTGTAGAAAACTGAGCATTAAGAGGTAGAATCTCATCCCTTAAAATTTTAAGAGAATTATCCATGTCCTTAGATTGCGAAGGAGTTTTGCCTCCATTAGTAGATGAAATGACAAGCGTTGCTTGTTGGCCATATCGTCATGCCTCTGTCAGGCATCTAGTAAATATTTTGTAGTATCTAGAATATGATCCAACAAGCTGCTCTTAGAATCATAGTTTATAATATTCTAGGGTTTCGTCATATTTAATGTCATCCACAAAGAACCAAAATCAAGCTCACCACCCTCGTGACAATATCTAGATATGAACATAATTTCATATCTATCTACGGATACCTGACAAACCATTAAATAAAACTCGACCTTGAGCCACGAGCATGATTGATATATATAATTCATTGTAAAGCCAAAATCTTCAGAAGTGTGCGAAGTCAGAATCACCATTAACTTCAATTCACTACTCAAGAAATGTTTAAATGTGTTCAAATAAAGACCCACCCACTCTAGCCGATGGCTAGACGAATGATTGTACTAGATTGGACATAAAGAATTGATTAGGAGCTACCACTTGAAACTAAGGATGTGCCACCAAGAGTGGAATTAAAAAAATTGCAGTCAAGGAGTGTTCGATAGTCGAGCAACCGATCCCATCAACTTCTGAATCTATGCCAAGATAACACTGGGATGTGTAACTTCAGTGCTGAATCCTAGGGACCATAAGTTCCATATGAGTGCTAAAGCCTTTTCGACATTTGCATACTATTAGTGTCTGTCCATAATTAAGGAATGGTGTTGTATTTTGAAATTTCCAAATTTATAATTATTTTCCCTTGGCCTATGGAAGAACTCTTTTTTTCCAACCTATCTATCATCTTATTTAGATGTCTATAAAAGTAAAAAAACTCCAGTAGCTCAAACAAGTAATGATATCCATTGCAGATTACAAGGAATAAAATGTTGAGAAAAATATGAAAAATAATTATAATTAAATTAATCTAAAATAATTAAAGATAAACGAATTTCACATAAATGGGGTCATCGATAACATGGTTATATTTTCGATTGACTTGGTGAATCGAAGGGAAGTCAATAACATAATTGTTTTGAATATCTTTTCGATTGAATCAAATACTATAGTTGTTTTGAATATCTTTTCCATTTCGATTGATATAGTTGTTTTGAATATCTTTTCCATTTCGATTGATATAGTTGTTTTGAATATCTTTTCCATTTGGATTGATTTGGTGAATCGAAGGTAAGTCAATAACATAATTATTTGGATTCAAAAATAATGAAAATTATATTATTTTTCAAAAAACCATGGTGTCCGATAAATTAGTGAAATTAAATTAATAATTATTTATATTATTATTTTAATTTAAGAGAAAAGATATTTCATTATTACAAAACTTATTTTTATTATTTTAAAATTTTGATTTAAATTATAATAAATTTTTTAAATATATAAAAAAAAAGTGATATTGTAAATTTTGATTGAATGTTATATATCTAAAAGTTATTAAATATTTTTTAAAATAAAAAATTTTAAAATAATAATTTCATGAGTTTAACTTTTAAGCAATTTGGTTATTAATAAAATGTTATTATTATTATTATTATTATTATTATTTTATATTTAATAAAAAAGTAAATTGAGAATGAAAATATAAATTGAGAATGATATTTTTTTACTCTTAATTGATTAATTAGGAAGACATACTGATTATCAATATAAATCACAAAAGTCTGAAATCTAACAATAAAACTTTTACTTACATATATCTATATCATACAAAAATCACAACAGTTAATCTTTTTAAAATATTTAATTGATTTTATTTAAAATTTTCCTTGTCTAATTTATATATAAAGATAATTTGTAAAATAGATGACTTAATTATCTGAATTATTATGACATTATATACGACACATATAAAATGAGAATTATTATGACATTATATACCACACATAAAATGAAAGTACACAATTCAACCATTTATTTTTTCTATGAATTATTATGACATTATCTACAACACATATAAAATGAGAATTATTATGACATTATATACCATACACATAAAATGAAGGTACACAATTCAACCATTTATTTTTTCTATTTTAAAGAGTCAAGAACATTAGAAATTTAATAAAAAATTATTAAATTTTAAATTTAAACCATATAAATTTTGTAATTAAAATTTTTTAACCATTTTAAAATATTAAATCTCTTTATATATTTAAAAACACAATTTCAATAATAAAAAGTATAATCTTAACCAAAAAAATAAAAAAATAAAACCTTCCCTGCAAACAAATATAATATATAATATAAAATATTATTATTTATTTAAATCAAATTCTAAGCGATTTATTCGGTTCCCCGTATTAAGACTCCTGATTCTGTGTCAAATAAATGCAATTTCCACAAATATACTTAAAAAATAAAATTGGACTAAAAAATAAAAAATAAATTACCTTCTAGATATTCAAACAATACTCTATTATTGAGTGTTGCACCCTTCTTCCACGCTTCTGTCTAAGACCCGTATTCTGTGTCAAATAAATGCAATTTCCACAAATATATTAAAAAACAATTGGACCACAAATTCATTTGTGAACGTGGGCAATTACCCTCTACATATTTTTATATGTCGCACCGTGTCCGACTTTGACCCTTCTTGGAGCCTTCTTCCACCCTTCTTCCACCCTTCTGTCTAGTCTGCTTAAAGTCGAAAGAAACCATCTCATTTGCAATTCCCCGTTGATCTTGTACTCTCTGGTCTGCGGATTTCTCTTCAATCCTCTTTGCAATTCATTTGTTTCGCTTACACCCAATTCTTTTACAGCATCTCTCCGCTTGCGCATCGGAAAATGGGCTACTCCCTCCTCATGCTGCTCCTCTTTACCTCTATTGCTTCTGCAGCTTATCCTTATTATCCCTCTTTTAACGAATGCGCTCCTTTTACTTGTGGAAATTCCACCATTCAATATCCCTTCGGCCCATGTGGCCTTCTAGATGCTTATTGCAGCGACAATCAAACCATGCTACAGAATGTCTATTGGAGAGGGAGGGTAACTGGAGAGATCGCAAAATCTTCTTACCCTACTGGAACCCTTCAAATCACCCCATCTAATATCAATCCACTGGTGGATGACCCTTCTCTTGGACTGGATTACTCTAGCCTTTACGATTGGTTATCAAAAGGTTCCACCGGTTCCACCTTCCATCTTTCTGATGCAGACACGCTCGGAACAATTGTTAACTGTACACAACAACCAGCCGACATACCGTTCAATAGCTCCCTCATCAAGAGGTTGGATTGCACAGAAAGCAACAGATATTGTTTATTTATCCCTGAGACAGGTTACGGAATTCCAAGTTGCTCCAACTATCCTATAGTCGTTCCAACAAACAAAAGCTACAATATTAGCGCGGATAAGGATTTCGAACAACTCCACCAAAGAGGATTCCAAATTAAATGGTCTATAAGCGATTACCCTTGTAATTCTTGTCAAGCTAGTGGGGGAAGATGTTACTCACAATTCTTCCCTGATTATTCTGACACATATTGCATTTGCCCTAATGGTGATATCCACTGGGAAGATTGCAATGATGGTGAGAATCTTTTGTGTTTCGCTACATCCATCTATATATATCTATGCTACTTTACGTTATGTTGTGTTAACTATCAACGTTACATTATCTCACTCTGCACTTTCTTTTTTGTTTGTCTGAAGGACATGTAATACAATACGGAAATAGACCATCTGCAAAGTTCATGGCAGGTAAATTGCTAGTCTTTAAAACCGATCCATTCTTTATGGATGCTTCTTTTTCGTGTTCTAATGACCATTTCAACTTTATTTGCAGGTATATTTATTGCAGTATGTGCTGTGTTTAGCATAGTAGTGGTCTGTTGCATAATGGTTCGTCGTCGAAGTTGTTGTTCTCAGAGGAGTTCCCGTGCGCAGCAACAGAGCATTCGAGCCTTTACGGATCCTGTTGATTCTAGAACTCCCTCGGTTGAAAATTTCTTAGATTATTATTCGTCACAAGCGCCTGCAAGGTATTCTTATACTCAGATTATCACTTACACAAACAATTTGGAACACAAGCTTGGTAAAGGAGGTTTTGGAACAGTTTATAAAGGAAAACTTCCCAATGGACGTCTAATAGCTGTGAAGATTTTGGATGAATCGAAACAGAGTGAAAAACAATTCATTGCAGAAGTGGCTACTGTGGAAACGACCAGTCACATTAACCTGGTGCGCCTGTTGGGTTATTGTTCCCAGGGATGCAAAAGAGCTTTGGTGTATGAATACATGGTGAATGGTTCTTTGGACAAGTATATCCATGGAGACCATAAGGACGAGTTGGATTGGAAGCAGTTGTTTTCAATTGCAGTTGGTACAGCTCGCGGCATTGCATACCTCCATGAAGACTGCAGAAATCGCATCATGCACTGTGATATAAAGCCCCACAATGTTCTCCTTGATGCTAATTTTTTGCCCAAAGTTGCAGATTTTGGTCTTGCCAAAATATCCGACAGAGAGGAAAGTCACGTCTCTGTGGCGAATAGAGGAACAGTAGGCTACGCTGCTCCAGAGATGTGGTCAAGGCTGTATGGAGTTGTCACTGATAAATCTGATGTGTATAGCTATGGTATATTACTTATGGAGATGGTGGGGCGAAGGAAGAACATCGATTATAAGTATCTAGAAAGTAACTCAAGTAAATTCTTGTATGCAGAGTGGGCTTTTAAACAAGTGGAAAAGGGAGAGTTCGAAAATCTAAGAAAAGAGGACATGTCAGAGGAAGAGCAAGTCATCGCCAAAAGGTTAAGTTTAGTTGGGCTCTGGTGCATACAGTTCAAGGCATCTCGTCGTCCCTCAATGACCAAAGTTGTCCAGATGTTAGAAGGAGACGTTGACATTACCACTCCTCCATTCCCATTTCCTGTGGACACACCTTTGCAGCCATCTTCTTCTCACCAATTTTCTTCATCGAGTGCTTCGGAGATTCAAATGGTGGATCCCACAAGTAATCAGACTGCTGAAACCTCCGGGTAATGTAAATACTATTAGGCATGATTCTATTAGCTTCAAACACTTTTTAAAATATGTGTACAAGATTAAATATTTATATTGCTGAACTGTTTCTCAATTATTTAATTTAAAGAGGTGAATGCCCCTCCACTAGATTTTAACATCACCACAGTACCTGTTGGCCTATCCCTACTAGATTTTTAACAACATCAAAATACCTGTTGGCGTATTTAACAAACACGCACTACAGTCAAAATATATCTAACCCATTTCGTTTGGAGTGTGTTTATTCACGCATTTTCTGATCTTTGATATATTTAATGCTAATTTTTTTTGTGGCCAAAGCTTCAAAATTTTGGTATTTATACCTTTAAAAATTGAATTCTTATAGTTCAAACCATTAAAAATCGAAAAATACCATCTTCACAGACATTTTCATTCCATTTAAACATGCTCAAATATTGATGCAAAAAGTTTACTTCCATGTTACATTGGATTTTATATGATTTTATATTTTGATTAGTTTATTACTATATTAAACTTATTTATATATTTTGATTAAAATGTACATTATATTTAGTATGACTTTTTTACCATATTTTAGTTTCATTTTCCTACTTATTTAATTTAGTTTAATTTTTTAGATGAAAGAAGATGCTGAGTCATTTTAAATATATATAGTAATTTACTGACATAGTTTTATATAGTAATTCAATTTTTTATAGAGATTGTTATCATTTTTTTATATTAAAATTTTGTTATGTGGATTGTTTCCATTTTTCTAACAAAAATTTTCTGGGCAAAGTTTAATAGGACATTTTGTCTTCATTATATGTTATATTGGTGAGATAGCTCACATTTTTTTTTTTTCTAATGTTAATCTTACAATAATATTTGAATCAATGTATCTTTTTGTAGATGTTAATTATAGATTTTTTTAGCTTTTCGTCAACCAAACACTTTAGAAGTCAATCATACTTTGAGCTTTAGCTTGTAATAAAAGGTATAAGGAGTATTGTATTAAAATTTATACATTTATTATTTCTCATATATTTTTATTATTTTTTTATTCATTTCTAATTTGCAATTAATGTTTCTATACCTGCGAAAATCCAATTAATAAAGGAAATTGTTGATTTAGATATGTCATAATTATCTAGTTTTATATTTTTCAATATAATAAAGGAAATTGTAGATTTACATATCTCATGATTATCTAGTTTTATATTTTTCAATAATTTTGAATGTACAATATACTTTTATATGTTTTTAAATGATCAATGAGAAAATCTAAATCCATAAATGCTTTTTTCTTATGGTGTAGGTCAAGTGTCCTTCCAAGGGCCCATTCTTGTGAGTGGAACTTCCAAAATGAGATGAGGCTCAACAAATATCAAAATGAGATGAGGCCCAACAAATATCAAAAGGCCAATTCTATCCTATAGAACATTGAGTTCAATTTTGTTTATTTTACAATAGTTTTTGGTTAAACCTAAAGTTTTCGGATAATTCTAATATCTTGGAAAATAATATGTATATTGTTATTAGCTTGTTCCAACTATGTTATAATACAAAAATATATAGATTAAGGAAATTAGTTTATATGTGGATTTCATAGTTTAAGTGCAATACCCCTTGGTAATGTGTAAACACATGAGTTACTCCATAACATTACATCGCAAACTATGGACCATGTTAAAAGCTCAAATGGGAAAAAGTTATGAACATAAATGTTTTAATTCTATTTAAAAGAAAATAGTCAACCATAAAATTATGGGGAAAGTAATGTTGGAATGAGTTTCATATTCCAAAACTATTGAAGACATTTATGGGCAGAGGCAGTTGCCTGTCCAAACTCCTTTCCCTAGAGATAAATATCTCAGATGGGAAAAAGGAAGCCAAGAGGGGATAGACATTACCTGAGGCAACTTTGAGGAGTGAGAATGTAAAACTGAACCTCATAGGACGTTGTAGAGGGAGGCAGGAGGTTCCCAGATATAAAGTTCTTGAGCTGGTTGGTTAGTGGAACTTTATCTGAAACCCTAGACTGAAGTTGGTTGGGATCAGGTGGTCTTGGGTGAACTTGTGAAGGTTACTGATTTGAAATTATTTTGGATATGAAGTTGCCTCGAGGGGAGTTTGAATGGAGGCAATGATACTCACAATTGGGAAGAACATTCTAATCCCTGTAGTTTTATGGTTGGATTGTCTAATCGAAAAGAAAAAAAACACATAAGTGGTACATACTGCTCTAAAATGTTATTTACTTTCTGCTAGATTTCTGAACGGTTTATGTTTTGTTGTGCAATGGAAAATGTGAGAAATAATGTTATGTAGGTTACATTAGATAAGATTTGCAAGGAAACAAAGAACTTTTTATTCTGTTATATTTTGGGTAAATTGCACCCATGCAAAAGGGTCAATTCCAATATCGAAATTGACTTGGCTAGTTAGCATAACACATACCTTGTTGCCTTAAAAATGAAAATTGTGTATGGGTTAGTTCCAAGCCGAAGTCGACTTGGGCTGGCTAGCTAGCCTGGAACAATCCCTGTTAACCCTATTGAAATAAACACAAAGATTGGGCATGAATATAATCTTTGTAAAACCGATAAGCAAGAACTGTGAACTACTTGCAATTAATAATTACAACCAATTAAGAATAATAAGCTTGATTATGGCTAATAAAAACTCTCATAAATCACCATATAATAGTTGATATTGTGAGATAGAAACAAATATCATAAAGTACACAGAATCATTGAAATATGAGAATTAATATGGTCTTGTTACAAAAAGTTTGTATAAGACTGCATGCATAATTATTGCAACCCAAATATAATTACTACTTCCTCAATATTTAAAAAAATAAGACTTGAAATAAAGATACAGAGGAAGAGCACTATTAATTTTTCATGGAATATGATTTAGCAACTTCTGAAAAAATAAAAGATACAATTTAATTAACTGGTAATGGAAAAATTAAAGAGTCCACAAACCCTCATTATAACTTGTCAACTAGGGTTTACGGGCCCAATCCCAATCTCTTAACAAAAGATATACAAATTTCAAAGAAAATGGTATTTCCAATTACAACTAGAAGTCATGTTATATAATGTTTACAACAAAATAGTTCTAAGTCAAACTTGACAGGAACTCGAGTTCCTTTACAAACTATCTATCTATATATAATATGATATATATATATATATATATATATTTATATATATATATATATAATATATTATATATATATATATATATATATATATATATATAATAAACATTACTCTTGATTGCAATCTTTAGAAGCGGTGGGGACCATAAAAACTATAGTACCTAACAATCTAACTAAACAATAGAAAATCCAAGCACTTGGATAAGGGATTGGTTGTTATAGCACCAACCTGCAAAAATAAGAGCCAAGGATGAAGCTATAAGCTCTCCATATACCCAACCCTAGAATAACGCATGTTGGGAGGATGAAAAACTGCTATTGACAATAGAGTCAAACTTAGCGAGAATTATATAGTTGCAATAAGTTAAAACAAGGTTGTATAATTACCTGTGAGTGACGATGAATGGCTCTCATCCCTTCAGAACCCTGTGCATAAAAAACTCTATTTCACATTAAAATAAGAAAATAAGGAAGGTATAAATATTGTTAGTACTTGTCATGAGAAAGATTCATAAAGAGCTGAACTTACGGCTAGCTATGTTGTGGTGCCAAACCTGTGTTGATGTTTAGAGTTAGAT
>APFE031653790.1:0-12312 GCA_000404065.3 Pinus taeda
TCACCCACATTGGGTTTCCACCTTATATCTTGTGTCCTTTGGTGTGACTGTTGCTCTATTTTTTGTTGTTCCCGTTTGCAATAGTTCTAATGATCCACATTTGAAGAATATATTAAATTATAAGGTATAAGCAAGTTTCATCTGCATAAATTGAAAAGAGTTTGATAATACTGATTCACCCCCCCTCTCAGTATTATTTTCAACACTCAACACATCATTCATCACACACATGAAGGTATCAGGAGCACAACATAAATCAAAAGGCATAACTAGCCATTCAAACAAACCTTGTTTTGTTTTGAATGTTGTATTCCAAATGTCTCCTTTAGCAATTCTAGTTTGATGGTAGCAACTCCTTAAATCCAACTTAGTAAAATACTTTGCATCTTTCAATTGATCAAGTAAATCGTCTATTCTAGGCAATGGGTAATGGTTCTTTACCATAATCTTATTCAATGCACGAACGTCCACACACATGTGCCATGTTCCATCCTTCTTTGGCACCAAAACAATAGGTGACCCACATGGCGAAGAACTTGACCTGATGATCCCTTTATCCAACAACTCTTGAATTTTCTTTTTAATTTCTTCACTTTCCATCACTAACATCTTGTACATGCCAATGTTAGGAAGAGGACTATCTTGTTGCAATTGTATCTCATGTTGGATTCCTCTCTTGGGAGGCAATCCTTTTGGTTCCTGAAACATCTCATCATATTGGTTAACAACATCAACCAATTCAGATTTCAATCTTGAGTCACAACCTTGAAAAGCTTCATTATCAATATCATTCTTGGATTTGATCATTAGAAGCACAAAATTCTTGCTAGAATTCACTAGTCTTTTCATCTGCCCCGTATTAACAAGTGAAATATTTAGTTTCTTGCTATGGGCTCCTACGATATATTCTACTCCATGTTTGAACAAATGGTATTTGTTTTCATGTCTATGGAAGGTAGCTTTTCTGTCATAGAGATATGGGCTACCCAAAACTATACCACATATGTCTAATGTCACAACATCAAGATCCACTTCATCTATGCAATTTGCAGTAATGGTGAATTTCAGTTTACACTTCCTAGTTACTTGCAATTGTGCATTGTCGCACACCCATCCTAATGGATATGGTTTATGATGTGGAATGGTTTCCATGTTTAAACTTTTGACAATGTTTTCAAAGATAAGATTGGCTTGAGAGCCACTGTCGAAAAGAGTATCATTTTTTCTATGTTTTGAGATTACCCTTATGTGAAAAAATTCTATCCTCTTCTTTTCATTTGGAGTTTCATTGTGTAAATTTGAAGTACTAGTGCTAGCAATGGATTCTTTTCCTTTCACACCCATGGCTGAAATTTTAGTTTCATAACCCGAATCAAACCCCAAATCCTGTTGAGTGGTTGCAACTGTTTTTTGTTTTCCCTTATTGTTGAATTTCTTTGGTTTCATTTCAGGAAGAAACTTCCAATAATGAGCTTCATCGTGACCCTCTTTGGAACAATGCTTGAATGTTAATTTATATCCTTCCTTCTTAATAGATGCATTTTTCTTTCCTTTCCCTTTGAAACCCTTTTCTTTTCCTTTACCCTTAAATGGCTTTTTACTACCCTCTTCTGGAATATTTTTTCCGCTTTCCTCAACATGAGGGCTTTCACCACAAACCTCATTTAGATTTGGTTAAACATAGGATGTGACCTAATGTAACTGTTGTAAACACTATGTACTTCAGCAACATGTCTTGTGATTGCAAATCTACACCAACATTAAGATATTTCTTAAATTCTTGTGGTAATAATCACATGTTGACCTTAAGTTGTCTAAGATCTGCCATATAATGCCTTTCTCCATATATCTAGAGGGTAAAAACTATCTTTTAAAAGCAGCATGAAAGCAGACAAGAAATTGAGATCTTACCATTTTTCATTATTCTCTTTTTGTGTTTTTGATTCCCACCATTATGCTACCCCTCCAGCCTCAAGGAAGCTAGCTAAACCTTTATGTCATCATCTTGAAGGTTTTGAATTTTTCAATAGACCTCCAACTGATGAACCCAATTGTCAAGCTTCTCTGCATTCACTTCACCATTATACATGGGTAGTTCAAATTTAACATCAAGTTTTAACATGGGTGATTTACCAGTTCCTTTTGAGGTATGTTGATGAGTATGAGTAAGGGTTGTATTAGTGGAAGAGGGTGAAGATTTCTGTGAAGATGAAGATGAAGAAGATGGTGGAGAGGGTGTAGGTTTACCTCCATTTCCATTACCTCCTCCTCCTGAAGAACCTTATCCTTTGGGAGGCTTGGAGCTTTCACCCTACAGTCTAGTATTCCTCATTTATAGAGAACCTTCACCATCTATGTCATGTCAAAGAAATCCTTCCTAAAGACCTTCTCATCCTTTGTCATATTTGTAGGCTTTCCTTCATGTGACATGCTCATTGAAGCCTCAACTACAACTTGAGGAAGAACTGGTGGTGGAGATTGTGGCAACCTTGCACTCCTTCTCCTTAACCCAACTTCAAGGCTTTCAACCAGCTTCCCTTCTCCTATATTGAGCTTCAACCTTGTAAGCATGGAATTCACTTGCAAATAGTTAAATCCTTCTTGCACAAAGAAAACCAAGAGCTCTCATACCAAACTTGATCTAAATGGGATAATTACTTTGTTGTACTAAATTCCTTTTCGGAATATGTTAAAAGTACTTAAGGATTCATGAGGTTAATTGCAAGTTTAAAACATGAGTTTTTGAGTGTTTTTATGTAAATTTTATGTGAAAATTAACATAAACAAATGACTGAACAACATCATATAACAAACATAAACATCACCAAAAATTGTATCACAATAGCACATGATGAAGGAGTTCACCATGCCTGGGCTATGTCTCCTTGGTCTAGCTTCCAATGGCTTTACCCTCTCTATTATTCTAAAAGTGTGAACACATCAGTTTACAATGCTCAGATAGCTTTGAAACATGTTCCAATGGCTCCAAAATGCCCAAAAATGCATGTCTAGCCTCTTTCTACTCTTGATTTGGTCAAAAACTAAAGAATTTATAACTTCCCTAAGTCTTTCTACTAATCACACCACAAATTCACCAAATCCCGACACCATCCTACAAATTTGCCCCAAATTGTGCTAATGGAGTGCCAATTTCACCAATTTTCGAGTGAAATTGTCACATGTTTTAATTTGCCTCTAACACCTTATATCCAAAAATACTGGGTAGATGGGGGCCACGTGCCTGGGGCTAATTCCAACGGCCCGCCCCGCTGGTTGGGCCCCTGCTCCCCTCTAGTGGTGGTCACGTGGTTGGCACGTGCCCAAGGGCTAGCCCCTCCCTCTGAATGTGCATTACATTAAATTCAAATAGTTTCCAACACCATAGTCTATTAAGACTCACGGTTGTGGTGAATTGTTAGGAGGCTTTGGTTATGTGCTTAGAGGTCGTAGGTTCCACCCCTGTTGTTGTTGTCCAGACCTCAAACAAAATTTTGGTGGCCCCGGGCTACCACATGGCAACCTCTGGCTAGGCCACGTGTCAGCTTGTGGTTGGCCACCTTCCGACCAATAAAAATCTACCAAATGCACCCAATCTAGAACTGCCAAGTGGCGTCATTTGATTCACTGAAGGATATTGACCAATCAACCCTGGTACCTCATCCTACACAGTCATCGCCATGTCAGTAGTACACACTGCTGACTGGGCTATCACATTTTCAAAAAATTTCTTGTTTGGGAAAACGAACAAAACATGATTATGGGAGCATACGGTGTCTATTTTGCGCGAAATGAGTTGCATCAGATTCAAGATGACTATAACTACACGGTAGATTAGGTTCCACACCAATCCGACAAATTTAAATTTTGAGCTAAATTTTGAGCACCTAAACACTCAGACAAATCACCCATGTAGTAAGCGCTGCTCATAGAACCTTCTTTTCTTGATCATTATAGAATATTTCTGAACTACAAAAAAGGATTTTGCCTCATTAAACTCCTTAAATTTGTCATTGTTCGCTAAAGAGTTAAGATGCTACGTGTTTTCAGTATATTCAATAGACGACTTGAACTTGCTTTTGTCACACATCTCTAGTAAACCCTACTCCATGATCTAATGTATCCCAGAGTCATTAGAAAATGTCATAATTTTATTTATGTTTCCATTAATTTTAACTTTTGTTGTCTTAATTTTCTTCAAAGAAGATATTTTTGAAGATGTGACAAACATGTCATTCTAGGGAACAAAACTTTTCGCCCAATTATGAGTAGATTGGAAAAAATGCTTGTTGAAAGAAACGAGGAAAAAGAAATCCTTCTGTGTTGTTGACTTTCATTAACCCCATTTGAGATACAATCCCAACTCTTTTCCATGTGGAAGCTATGGTTCATGAATGATATGGAACCTTGGCTGAGTTTTCATGACCATGAGTAACTGTCTTTATTTTTCTTCTCCTCTTAATATGTTGTCTTGAGTGCATGAAATTGAGAAAATAGGAAGAAAAAGCAAGAGATATTACCTGTATCAACGGATGGCTTGATGGGAGAATCTTGGAGGGCAGTCTCATGGAGACATTCACTCGTTTCATGAGCAAGAGATTTTATTTATTAGTGGCTCCCATTGAGAGCCTTAGGATTTATCATTAGAGTCAAAGAGTCAATGTCATGTATCAAGAGCTCTTCTTTAGCATACGTCAAATAAATAGAAGTCTATGTAGCCCTTCAACGACAAGAACACAATCATCTCTTCATGTTGGCTTCCAAATAAGGTGACAAACTGATGTCGGCTCACATTAAAGAGACCCACCCATTCATATGCTCATGTGAGCTTAAGTATATGGATGAATCACTATATATAGGAGGCTAACTCTTTGCATTACCACAAAATTGACTTTTCATACCTCTGAAATTTTCGGTGGATAAGATAGTAAGATAGTTTCGGATATCCACAGAAAGGTCTCTCTGTATTTCAAAAAGTATGGGTGACAAAATTTTGAAGGGAATCGGATCCCTCTAGAATCTCATATCACAATGGCAACAAGTCTAAGGTGGCAACAAGAGAGAAGCTCAGATCATAGGGCAAACAAGTCTAAGGTGGCAGCAAGACTAAAGATCAGATCACAGTGGTACTAATCTCAGTGAAGAAGTTCAGATCTATGAAGCATATATATTCACAGTGAATATAATCACAGTATAGATGCTAATCTACAGTACTTCTGTCTCAGTGTTATATCAAGTGTAATTAAGGCATCATTGATGACATAATAGTTCGTTCTTGGTAATCCTATAGTGATAAGGGCTCATGAAGGAAACATATTTTTCAAGGCACTAATGAAGATCTCAGTATCAAGACAATGATGAAGATCTCGATAGAAGAGGAGTCAAGAAGAGGATTGTCAAGAGAATGCGTGTCTTGGAATTGGAGTGGCTACTAGGTTAAGGGTCTTTGTCTTGATATTCGTCAATTAGAATCTATATAAGAGGAATTTGTGTGGGTTTTCCTCTCAAAGAGTGGGAGGTTTTGGCTCTGGGTCATAGCCTACATGTTGTGTCTCTTGTCTATTTATGTTCATGCATTGGTTACTGTTTGATGAATAAGAAAGCAGTCACTAATAGAAGAGAAATCAACTAATACTAATGCCCTAGATTTCTCAACATGGTAGTAATATTAGGGAAGAAGTTCGGATCTTTGAAGTGGATATATTCACAATAAATGTAATAAAAGTATAGATGTTGCTCTACAATACTTCTTCTCGGTGTTATATCGAGTGCAAGTAAGGCATCATTGATGACATAACAGTTCGTTGTTGGTAATCCTATTGTGATAAGGTATTATCTCTGTGATAAGGGCTAATGAAGGAAACATAGTTGTTAAGGCAGTAATGAAGTTCTCAGAATGTACACAAAGTTAAAAGCATAAAATTCAGTAATCAAGGTTTGTACCTCAAATTCGCAATTCTCCAAATGAAGCAAAATAAAATGGATGGAATTCCTTACCTTCCATAATATAATTTTCAAACCAAAAATTTTAAATGCTTCACCTTCAAATCAATAACTTTTTCAAGGCCTATAGGAAATAAGGATATGCTTTTTCTAAGGATCAATCAATGTACAGTCTTCTCCTGCACCCTCCTGTAACATAAAACTGTCATAAAATAATGTATAGAATCTAGTTTCTAATTAGGTTAGAAGATTTAGCACTACATATATCCACTATTGTACAATTGTACATAACTAGTGGACCATCAATTACCTTATGAAACAAAATCCAGCAAAGGTTTGAGCTTTGACTTCCTATGAATTATAATGTATTCCTTTCTATCTTGAACAATCTTACCTGCTAGTACTGCATATTTCTTTCCTCTATGCACCAAACTAACATTCCAAGAATTTAATTTTGTTTTCATGATCAAAGATTTATTGATTCATTAAATCATTGAAAGCATTGTGAAAAGGAATTGTAGAAGCTATAACTATGTCCTTGGGCTCACTTTTGTCTATATCCCACCTATTTTCACCATTTATCTTCATAGCATGGTATACTTATTGTGTCACAAGTCTTGACGTTTTTTCATATTAAAGTGATAAGAAGAAGTGGCTTCTATATGTTGACCAAGACAAACTCCAAAATGTGCCATGTTTTCTCTTCTTCCCCACCCCTCGGATGTTATGAGAGTTGTTCTTCCTCGCTCTTGTGCTCCTAATAATATCATGCAGTCACTTCCCTGAGGACATCATTTTCCAGTACATCATCCCTTTTACAGTGATCGATGACTCTAATGAGGAGCCTGCCTCTCACTCTATTCATTTGGCCTCAAAGACTAGCTTCAACATCCCTGGACATACTCTCTATTGTATTTCAACCATTCACCCAAATTTAGTTGTTATCATTTCTCTTGTACTACTATCTTCTCTTAAAGTTTCTTTTAGCTAGGGAATTGATCCTTATCTTTATCTTCTTTTTGGTAGCATTTATTTGGGATTTTCCTTCACAGTCCCACTTTTTAATTACATTGGATATCCTCTCTTAGGCCCATTGACCTAATTTTGTGATGATTAGTTAGAAATAAATAAAATTATCTTATCTTATTCTATTTGATTTCAACACCAAGAATTTTCTCAAAGGCTTCACAATGTGTTCCATGCAACCACCGATATAAGCCAATTAATAAAGTTTATTCTATCCACAGAGAATATCTCTTTTGAATAGCATCGTTGATGTCAAGCTGAGCTTATCAATATTGTACATAATGTAGCATATTAGTCATGTTCCATAACCTAGCTTGTACATTTTCTTTAGTACTACTCTCATTTTGAAAGTTGCACCGATGTTGGCACTTCCTAAGCCACACATTGATTCCACATTCCAAGAGTTGGCCTTTTTCCACCTTTTCACTATCTTCATAAGAAGGCACTCTTCTCATGGATTGAAAATTTATTTCCTGCCTGGTTAATTTGTCATAGATTTCTTGAGCTGTAGGAACCTGAGACAAATCACCCATGTTGTAAGTGCTTCTCATATAACCTTCTTTTCTTGATCATTATAGAATATTTATGAACTACAATAGAGTTGTCATTGTCTGCTAAAGAGTTAAGAGGATACTCGTTTTTAGTACATTCAATAGATGACTTGAACTTGCTTTTGTCTTTCATCTCTAGTAAACCCTACTCCATGATCCAATGGATCCCTGAGTAATTAACAAATGTCATAATTTTATTTATGTTTCCATTAATTTTAACTTATGCTTTCTTAATTTTCTTCAAAGAAGATATTTTTGAATATGTGACAAACATGTCATTCTAGGGAACAAAAAATTTCACCCAAGTATCATTAGACCAAAAACCATGCTTGTTGAAGAAAATGAGCAAAAAGAAAGCCTTCTATGTTGTTGGCTTTCATTAACTCCATTTGAGATATAGTCCCAAATCTTTTCCTTGTGGAAGATATGGTTCATGAATGATATGGAACCTTGGTTGAGTTGTCTAGACCATGAGTAACTGTGTTTATTTTTCTTCCCCTCTTAATATGTTGTCTTGAGTGCATACAACTAATAAAACAGGCAGAAAAAATAGGAGATATTACCTGTATTAAGGAATGGCTTGCTTGGATAATCTTGGAGGGTAGCCTCATGGAGACGTTCACACATTTCAATCTATTGCCTCATGTAGACATTCACACATTTAAATCTAGTCTATATGCACTTACCATCAATAGAAAATATTCCATGTAATCTTTGGAAAGTTTGGGAATGGCATGAAGGCCCTTCTGAATGAAGAGGAGTGGAGCCCAACAAAAAGGGAAATCCTCACATGTGTTTCCTCATATTTCGCTGCACCAAAGGCTAGACTCGCCTGAGGGATCACTACGACAACCTCCACTACTAACATCTCAATGCAAGGCACCCTCAACTTATCGCTCAGGCAGGGGCCGATCTAGTTTCACTCTTCCGAGAAGAGGCTGGCAATGGATTCAACAAGCTTGAGGATTTTATCAAAGAGAGGAGGCCTCAACCCATATGGGATCAGTGATCTTTGGTATTTATTTGTGGCTTCATGTCTGGAAGCAAGAATGTGGGGTAGTTTTTACAGTATAAATCAAACCCTAATCTGTACCAAAATGGTAGTCTCGTTCTTTTAAAGATGAACTAAGAGCTGGGAATGACTCACCAGGTTTTGAATATATGCAGAAGAGAACATCTGCTTCAGGAAGATAATTATTGCCAATGAAAATGAGAATATATGCCTCCAAGTTTTTGAATGAAGATTTGATGGTGGAATTCTATACTGGATCTGTCGTGATCAATGGACTGAAGATTCGATGGTTGCATTCCATATTGGGTTTGTCGTTATCAATGGACTGAAGATTCGATGGTGGCATTCGATATTGGGTTAGCTAGTCGTAAAACCATAATTCACAACTCTCTCAGATGTCATTTTCCTGCACTATGAAAAGTTTGTGGTTGGAAGGGATATTGTAAAGAAAAATTAAAGTTTATATTTTTAAAAAGTGTTTAAATTTTCCAATGCTAAAAAAATAGATACAATATTTTATTTGCACTTGTATTTTTTATTTGTATTTGAAAAACTAATAGGCTTTTACATGTTTTTGGTTGTGATATTAGGTGATATTTATTATGATAATAAAAATAAAATAATTTAATTTTAAGGTTATGTTTTATGTAATGATTTTTCTATTAAAGTTTATGGAGGCAAAATGTGAGATGTTGGAAGGAAACAAGTGCTTTTAACTTGGTTGTATTGAAAACATTTAGGTGTTCTTGCATATTAGGTGGGTAAAAATAAAATATAGTATATAGTAAATGGATTTAATAGTTAAAAACAAATGTTAGTTTTTTAAAATTCATATGTCCAATTTGGAAGGTGTAGGGTACACATCTTTCTTTAGGTTAAATATATTCAAATTGTTGCGCGAATGGAGTTGTAACACCCTATGTTTTCATCTTGAGAAATGGAGTTCTCTCCTAGTCATTCGCATAGTTTAGGTTGTTATAAGCAAAGTAGGTGTTTTTCCTTAAGACGTGAAAATTTCATTTTAAGAAATGTGATAATGTGGTTTCAATGAGGCATTAAAATAGGGAATGAGAATGGACATTCGGGATGCTATTGTTAGGTTTTGCTTCAAGTATTAGTGCATGTCTAAGAAGAGTCTAACAAAGGTTGAAGAGTTTGAATAGTTAGAGATGTTGGAGGGTTGTAGTCTCAATTAGAGGCTTAGACAAGTAATTTAAGCATCATGAGAAGTTGTGAAGAAAACTTAAGACATTTGATAAGTTGCACGAAGGAAACTTGGTAGTGGGACTAAGCAAACACTCCTTGATCAAAGTTCATACCCTCTCCTTAGCACTACCACTTTGCAATACGAAGAAGAAATGTGTAATAGATGTGCAACCCATTAAATAAGTTGGCAAGATTGTTGCAACATATATAGGTGGTCATGTTGTGTTGCAAAACGAGGTGTTGATCCACTCCCATTTTCGATAATTTGTCAACCTTTGAATTTAATTCCCTGTGAATGTGATCAAATGATATGAACCTAAAGATTCTAATAAGCTCCCTAATTCTAATCATCCTCTTATCCAATAAAGAAGTGTATAAGGAAGTATAACCTTTCATCCAATCTATAGCAACCTTTGAATCCCCTATGACTTGCATGTTTAGATTGTTGAAGTGGTGCAATTAAAATGACTAACATAAATGACTAATTCATATTATTGTAGTTCTTGTTAGGTAGTCATATTTTTGTTCCTAGATTAAATTAGTCATTCACTTTAGTCATTTTTAGTAGTCTTACTTATTAGCTAGTCGTATATTTTAACTCGGGACTAAATTAGTCATTTTTAGTTGGGTGTCTTAATATTGCTAATTTTTGGTAGTATTTCACTTGGAAAAGTTGTGGTGACTAACCTTTTTAGTCACCTAGTCACTAATTTAACCATTTTCTACTAGTGATTGTCACCTCCACTGCCACTACCCCCACCACATCAGCTTTGGCAATAAGAGATGCAAAGACCATTCATGCTCATCACAACACCCTCAAATTATAATTTATTTCTGATATATATCTCTTAACCTAAATTAGAAGTTACTAATGGTTAAGATATGTTTCACATAGAAAAATTGTTCTGAATATGAAAATAATGAACATGAAAAGGATTACAAATATTTTGTTCTATTGCTTTTATATTGGAGCACACATGACTTTATACATCTCTCTTCTTAGTTTTATCATTTGTGAGCATCGATGTATACTTAATGTTGGAGCTCAAATTGTCCCGTAACTGAGGACAACTTGAGGCCACATCACCGAGGATCCTACAGCCTCCCACTCTATGTGATAAGGGTTGGTCTGCCTTTCACTACATGGGGTATTCCCTGGTGATAATCAAAATTGAATAGTCGTCATAAAATAATGTGAATTAGATAGATTTTCTAATTAACAAATAAATATGCCATATTATTGAATAAAGAGTATGTTAAATAAATAATGCATTTTAGGAAAAATAGGTGGTAAGCATATAACATGTGAAAAGTTAGAAAAAATAAAATGTAATAATGACTAAGTAAGATTTAAATTAGTATTATCATATTTCTCACAAAACATAAGAGTTAGTAAAAATTAAATTTAAAATAAAATGAAAAGATAGAAGTTAGGAAAAACTAGTTTAAACGCATTTAATAGAAATGTTGTAGTTGAAACAATATGACATCAAGTACTATTATTATTCATCCTACAATAAAACAATTAAACTATTTGATTTAATTTTTCTAAATAATAAATATTGGAAGAAAAACTAAACCAATTTTAATGTGTGGAAGGTTAAACAATCTAATCATGTCAAAACATTGCTAATCACCGCATATTGCCAGTGCAATAAAAAAATGAAAAATGAAAAATATTACCATTAAAAAATAAAATAGAAGGACTAGCTTTATCGTATTTAAATTTATGTGCAAATAAAACCCCAAATAACATGTATTGTTAGTGTTTAGCTCTGCAACAAATAAGTTCAAATATAATTTAAAAAACTTTAAATAACAAGTATTCAAGTATTTAAATAATTTAATTATTCAAGAATGAACGAGTAAATAAAACTTCACATAAAAATAACGCACAAAAAGAAAAAAAAGAAATAGATATTATTAAATAAAAATCCTCACAGTCATAATGAAGAACGTCACTGTAGCAAGTACATGATAGCTGTAAAAAGAATAATTATTCATCTCCAATGCACCACCATCCTTCAATTTGCCTAAAAAAAACTCTACCCCAAAAAACCCCGAGACAATCTCTTACATCTTCTTTTAAATGTCTCGAAGTTTGTTTCATTTAGTTCTCGTAACTTCCTGAATGAAATTACATTAATAACAGTTATTTTGACTAAATGTAATATAAATTCCAACATTAAATGAATTTCCATTTGAATTCTCCACCTTAAAAAATCATTTAAATAATATCTCCGACATTAAAAGAAACTATATAAATTAATTTTCAAATATAAAACATTATAATAAATGAAATTAAACCATAAACTTACCTTTCATAATGTTCTTCTCATTAATTCACATACATTATTGATGAAATTTATTTCTTACCTTAGGTGAGGCCCATTGAAAATTTTCCCATTATATAAAACATTAAGTCATAAAATATATATTGAGCGTGAACATGTTTTCTAGAAATGCAAGATAGAATCCAAAATATTAAATTTAATATGGTTTTCCCTTTTAAATGTTGAATGCTTGCATTTCTAAAAACACTACCATAAAATCTCAGTACTCCTCTTATGCTAAATT
>APFE031653791.1:15471-48349 GCA_000404065.3 Pinus taeda
AATATTGGTTAATTTTTTATTTATTTATTTATTTACTTATTTTTATGTTTTAGTAAAGGTAAAATCTAATAGTACAAGCCAAGAAAAAATAAATAGAATGAGCGACCAATTTTTAAGAACAAGAAGGTCAAGAACAGGACCATTAGTAAAACACTGAGCCAAAGGAGAAACCCTAGGAGGAAGGGAAAGACATGGCTCACATGAGAAGGATCCGATAAATTCAGGGGAAACCTCGAAAGCTGGAAAATGTTAAAAAAGGGGGGGGGGAGGGAAAAAGGAAGGCAAGACTAAGAAGAAAGGGCATGGATCCAACAGCTACTGATCTTCTAGCCGTCATCTCTATTGAGATTGATAGGCCTTCTTTCAATTTCAATAGCTTCCCTAAATTTATGATGATGGAACTGCGCAAGAACACAAGATGAACAACAATAATAAATGCTTTTATTAATATAATATTTGCAGTAAAATAGATACAATATATAAGTGGTTGCAATCAGTTTCCAAGCTCCAACTCGAACTTTGGTGAGGCTCCAACCTCCAAAGCACCAACTCTATTTCGCCAAGACACCAATCTTGGACTTAGGAGCACCAACTCCCAAGGACTTCAATCCTTCCATTTCCTGAGACACCAGCCCCAAGGACACCTATCCTTCCTACTTCTGAGGCATCAACGCCAAGGACTCCTATCCTTCTTACTTCTAAAGCATCAGCCCCTATGACTCCAATCCTTCTCACTTTTGAGGCACCAACCCCAAGGGTTCTAACCCAATCTTGTCAAGGCATGTTTGATAGTAAACTTCTACTCTCAGAACTCTTCTCTACTGAGTTCTGTCTATTTATAGCTTCACTTTAGCCTCTAATCTACAACATCAATGACAACCAGCCTTCTTATGAAGGAGTCTTTACAACTCTTCATACTACCCACACAGAGTGTCCAATACTCTTCATGCTCTCTGATAATGTCTTCACATAGCTTTAGTCAGTCTACTGTTAGCTGCACTAAGCTCTGCACAAAGAACAACTTCCTGTTCAAGCTTATGTTCTCTGCTAGCTAATACTCCCCTTCGACTGTCTGCTATCCTATTGGCCCTTTGGCCCTCTTTCTGTTCTGTTGGACCCTCGCACTGCCTCTGTCTCCTCCAGCTTATTTTCCACATTGTTTTAACAGCCTTCAATAGCACTCGCAGTAGCATTCAACAACACTCACTACAACATTCAACAGCCTTCCACACCATTCAACACTCTGTTTTCATGTTTTATTCGTTCCTCATGCCTTTGTCTATCAGTTTCCCCTCTTCACTGTCCCTTTGGCTTCCTCAACGCTCGCTTTCTTCCTCAGTTTCCCGGATTTCAATTTCCTCTATCTATTCGTGCTCACAGGACACATTAAGTCATGAGAGAGGGCCAAATATACAGAGAATACTTATTACAAGTTAAAACCTGTAACAGTGCTCTTTTTATCAATAATTCTTTGACATACACAGGGATTTTCAATGTAAAGGACATGCCACGTTCTATCGCAATCGCAACCGTGTGATTTAGCTCACTGAACTACCATTTAGGCCTCCTAAACTATCGGGAGCATTTTATAGTGCATTTCTGCCTCCAAACCTTCGCAGGCCAAATATTCAATTACACAGGATTTCTGAGTAAAACAAGCAAAACTGTTAAAGAGCAGACTTCAAATTTATTTTACTTGTGTCTATTCCTATCGGGTCCAATCTTTATCGCAATCGGAGCTCAATCCTTCTAGGAGTTCTTTATATAGCGACCCCATGACATTGTCGATGGCCAACAAGCCGATCCTCCTGTAGACATGATATAATAATAGGGTGATATATAATAGGACCATCGGGTCCGCATCCATTATTGCAATCACCACTTTCAGAGGTTCTTGTATAAGTCAAGCCTAAAACATTGCCAATGACCGATGGCCGATACCAGGTGTGATATTATATTAAACTATTTATAATAAGTCTATCGGGTCCACAGTTATATCGAAATCGGCGCTTTCATGTGGCAAGGCTTTACGGCTTGCGATCTAGCAATGGACGCGATATTACAATAGGTGCAATATAATAAGGTCGTGGGTTTGCATGTATTATCACAATCAGAGTTTTCAGGGATAACAGCCCTTTTGAACTTTGCGATATATATATTGCTCTACTGTTTTAACTTTGTTTTTATGCTCCTCCACTTCTGCCCCTTACTCTTAGCATATGCGATAGCTCTACTCCTCCGATAGTCCTTCCTTTGGCATTATTGCTCCGATAGTTGTTAATGCATATATAGATGGTTTTTGCCTCCGATAGCTCCTTATTGTTTAATCTGCTTCCTCTAATGGTTCTATTTTGTCATATATATATGTCTCCTCTGTTTGCTCTATTTTCTCCATTTTCTCCTCTTCTTTGGCATATATATGTCATATACATATAATATATATATTAATATATATATAATCGATATATATATATATCGATAATATTAATAATATAATTATCGATATATAATATATATATAATATATATATATATATATAATATAGAATATTATAATAGATAATAATACATAATATAACTATATATATAAATCCATAAAATATTATATAAAATATAATATATAATATATAATATAAATATAAATATACAACACAATATATATAATATATATATATATATATATTATATATATATAATAATATAAATATATATATATTATATATATATATATATAAATATATATTATTTTGCTCTATTATGCTTGCTCTGTTTGTCCTGTGGCGCCTTTGCTTGGCAGTGTCTTTCAATACCTCCTTGCATATAGAATGCCTTCTTTGCTCTGATCATCTTATGATATGCCTTGATCTGCCTCCTTTGGTAACTCCTCTTGCTTATGGCTTGGCTATCCTAATGGCCTTGCTCCTGTCTCTTCATGGATCTACTCTTCTTACCCTTGGCTTCATACTGTCATCTAGTATCTAGAATATTTCCATATTGACATCAATGACAACCTAGGTCAACAATCTCCCCCTTTTTTATTGATGGCAATATTCTTCTTCTCTCCCCCTTTGACATCAATGGCAAAGGAGTGCTCTGGGACTCCCCCTATCAAACTGCTTCTGTTCTTCATGAATGACAGATTTTCATGGGTCTGTGACTCCCCCTGTCATGGTGCTCTTCCTATTTTTACTCAAGATAAAAGGATTGATGCTTTATCAAAAATTTTGCACATTATTCCCTCTTCATGTCTCAGAACTGCTTTATCATGGCTTCAACAATGCTTAAAGATGCTCTAATTCAATTCTTACAATCAAATTTCAAATAGCTATACACCAAGTGTCCAAGTCTAGGATTTCATGCTTCAATTCATATTGTTTTCTTCATAGGCAAAATTAAGGGACCTTCATAGTTTGAATCAAGAGAAACTACCACCGAGATTGTCCATCTTGTTGTCTTTCTTCAGGTCTGAGTTCCTTTGTGTCACTGTGCTTCTCCTTGAGTGACTGCCATCTAGTATTCACCTTTACTGCATTTGGATGAAAAAGTTGAGAGGTTGTGCCTTACCATTGCTATATTTTCTCAGTGACCAGTCTTAGCATAAGTTATATTTGACTGCACCACACTCTCCTTTCTATGAGCCATCTTGTCCTTGTGTTCTTGCACACATATTTGCATGTTATTTCCCTAGCATATTCAGTTATCCAGTCTATGCCTATCTTTTAAATCCAATTGTTGATTTGCATCTTCATGCAATGCTTTAGTTTTGTTATATGTTGCCAGCTTCTCTTATTTGAAACTCCATTCCAGAATTTATTTGTTCTCACATAAAATCCCTGAGTTAAGACATAAACTTCTGTAATAATAGAACCATGGTTGTTTGCCCTATTTTCTCTAGCATTATATGACTTTCTCTGTTGCTTCAATTACTACTTAGTGATTAAGTGGAAAGCATATTTAACAACAGTCCAAAGAATGGTTACAAGATCATATTCTTCAGTGGAGTATTCCTGAGAAATGATATTCATCAAAGAATGATTGTTAATATATCTCAACAAGGATTTCATCAGGACCCTTTTCACTAATAGCTTCTGCAATAGTGATCAAGAATTAAAGGCTCCCCCTAACTATATACATCATCTCCTTTTGGTAGAGTCTTCTCATCAAATTCTTAGATTGTCAAAATTTAGGCCAATGTCATATGTTGTTGGTTGGAGAGCTCAAGGGACTTTCAGATTGTATTTTCTTTCTTCTCCATACTTGTTTCTTCTTTTGCATGGTTCTAGCTTGTGTAAGATCCCATGTTAAGTTACAATCACGTGTCATATGACTAATGTTATGACACTTGAAGCATTCTACATTGTTCTTGAATAAGAATTCATGGTTTCTTCTTGCAAAATTGTTTCATGGAGATTGTTGGGGACTATAATATCCATCTCTATGAGATGTTTGGGGACCATAACATCAATCTTTATGATATGCTTTACAGTCTTTTGCCATGTGACCAAAGTTTGTACAAGAGTAAAAATAACCAAAAAATGAACTTTGGTACCTAGGAGATGGAGCTTTCCTTGATGTACTTCTAAAGCCTTTTTTCCTTGAGATCCTTTGATGATAACCATTCCCTCTCACATTTTTGACATCATCTACATTTCTTCTTGGAGCTGGATTTCTTCTTTGAGAAGGATTTCTTCTTGGAGCAGGATTTCTTCTATTGTAGCCTTGATTTTTCTCCTTGCCTTTGTTGGAACTGGGAGCATCACCATTTCTTTTTGGCTCCTTCACATCTCTTTTGTTTAAAGCATTTTCATTCTTGTTTGAGGGTTCACTTGCATACCCGAGACCTGATTTATCAAATGGACATTTGTGATAGCTGAGCATGTCATCCAAGGCCTGAGAGCTCTTCAAGATTTTGTTCATCCCTTCAACCTTGGTTCTAAGGAAGACAATCTCTTCTTCCAATATTTCACATTCATTATTCTTCTTAGCAAGTTGTTCCTCGGTTTCTTCCTTGATACAAGTAGCTTCATCTGCTTCTATTTTAAGGGAGATGATATCTAACTTTTTTTTGAAGATTTCTTCATTCTTTGCTTGAATGTTCTCCATTTCTTCCTTGATCCTTATAGCTTTACATGTTTCAGCCTGTCCTTCTATTACTTCCAATGCTTCCATGGTCTTTTCAGCTCATTGTTCTTGTTTCCTTGCTTCTTGTAGTTGATACTTGAAAGAGGAGACCTCTACCTTGTACTGACCAATCTCTTCTTCAAGTTTGTTCAAGCTCTTGTGCCTTTTTTCAAGTTGACTTGACAAGGTATCTTCATGCTTCTTTTCTTTATTCAATTGATTTGTCATGGATATGACTTCTTCATGATGCTTTCTTTTACTTTGATGAAATTCCTTCTTAAGATTGGCAAGTTATTCATCCCTTTCTTGTACTTGAAGCTTGATGAGGTCAACTTTCTTCCTTTTTTAATCTTGGTCACCATCTAGAGCTATCTTCTTAAGTTTCTCATTTTTCTTTTTCAAATTGTTAATCTCTTCCATGGCAGTCATAAGTTGTGTGAGGAGTTCTTCCACAAAATCTTTTTCATTCTCTTCATCTTCTAGGTCCGTTTTAGCCTTGATGTCATCATTTTCATGTTCAGCTTCTATGATGGGTTCTGGATTTCGTTCTATATTTCCATCATCTTCTTGACTGATGGTCATGGTCAATGCTCCTTTTGAGTGAATATCATGAATTTTGTCCCATATGCCCTTTTCCCATGAATCTTTTCCTAGATTGCTCTTTATAGAATCAGGTAGCCCATTCAAGATTGCCTTTACTGCTTTTTCATTGTACTCCTTGGATTCTCTATCCATACTGCTATCATTAATCACTGATTTCTAGATTTCAATGCCTTGAGTTTGTAAGAAATTCCTCATTCCTGCTTCCCATATATTAAAGTTCCTGTTGAGACTTGGAGCCTCCTCAAATTGATTGTCTTCTATTTTGTAGTAGAGGGAGATACATCCTTAGGAGGATTGGAGATTTTCTTTCTTGACTTCGCCATTTTTGTTCTAAAGGTCGACCTTCGAGCTATTAAGCTTTGAAAGAAGGTACTTGCTCTGATACCAACTATTGGAAATACTGGGGGGGGTGAATCAATATTTCTTTTTCTGACTATTGTTTTACTAGTTAAACAATTTATGTTCAGAACATAACATGAAAAACAATAATAAATTCTTTTATTAATATAATATTTGCAGTAAAATAGATACAATATATAAGTGGTTGCAATGAGTTGCAAAGCTCCAACTCAGACTTTGGTGAGGCTCAAACCTTCAGAGCACCAACTCTATTTCGCCAAGACACCAATCTTGGACTTAGGAGCACTAACTCCCAAGGACTTCAATCCTACCATTTCCTGAGACACCTATCCTTCCTACTTTTAAGGCATCAACCCCAAGGACTCATATCCCTCTTACTTCTAAAGCATCAACCCCTAAGACTCCAATCCTTCTCACTTCTGAGGCACCAACCCCAAGGGTTCCAACCCAATATTATCAAGGTGTGTTTGATAGTAAACTTCTGCTATTAGAACTCTTCTCTGCTGAGTTCTGTCTATTTATAGCTTCACTGTAGTCTCTAAGTTACAATATCAATGAAAACCAGTCTTCTTATGAAGGAGTCTTTACAACTCTTCATACTTCCCACACAGAGTGTCCAATACCCTTCATGCTCTCTGATAATGTCTTCACATAGCTTTAGTCAGTCTACTGTTAGCTGCACTAAGCTCTACATAAAGAACAACTTAATGTTCAAGCTTATGTTCTCTGCTGGCTACTTCTCCCCTTTGACTGTCTACTGTCTTGTTGGCCCTTCGGCCCTCTTTCTGTTCTGTTGGATCCTCTCGCTACCTCTGTCTCCTCTAGCTTATTTTCCATAGTTTTTTAACAACCTTCAACAGCACCCACTGCAGCATTCAACATCACCCACTACAGCATTCAACAACCTTCCACACCATTCAACACTCTGTTTTCATGTTTTATTCATTCTTCATGCCTTTGTCTATCGGTTTCCCCTCTTCATTGACCCTTTGGCTTCCTCAATGCTCACTTGCTTCTTCGGCTTCTCGGCTTTCAATTTCCTCTATCTATTTGTGCTCATAGGACACGTTAAGTCATGAGAGAGGGAAAAATATACAAAGAATACTTATTACAAGTTAAAACCTATAACAACGCTCCTTTTATCAATAATTCTTTGACATACACAGGGCTTTTCAATGTAACGAACATGCCACATTCTATCGCAATCACATCTGGCATGATTCAGCTCATTGAACTACCATTCAGATCTCCTAAACTACCAGCAGCGTTTTATAGTGCGTTTCTGCCTCTAAACCTTGCGTAGGCAAAATATTCAATTACACAGGATTTATGAGTAAAACAGGCAAAGTTGTTAAAGAGTGGACTTCAAATTTATTTTACTTGCGTCTATTCCTGTATTGGGTCCAGTCTTTATCCCAATCGGGGCTCAAGGCTTCCAAGAGTTCTTTATATAGTGACCCCACGACATCGTCGATGGTCGACGGGCCGATCCTCCTACAGACGTGATATAATAATAGGGTGCTATATAATAGGACCATCGGGTCCGCATTCATTATTTAAATCACCACTTTCGGAGGTTCTTCTATAAGTCGAGCCAAAAACATTGATGATGGTCGATGGCCGATACCGGATGCGATATTATATTAAACTATTTATAATAGGTCTGTCGGTTCCACAGTTCTATCGCAATCAGCTCTTTCATGTGGCAAGGCATTATGGCTTGCGATCTAGTGACGGACGCAATATTACAATAGATGTGATACAATAAGGTCATGGGTCCGCATGTATTATCACAATCAGAGGTTTCGGGGATGACAACCCTTTTGAACTTTGCGATATATATATTGCTTCGTTGTTTTAAATTTTTTGATATGCTCTGCTATATATATATATATATATTATATTGCTCCGTTGTTTTAAACTTGTTTTTATGCTCCTACACTTATGCACCTTACTCTTGGAATATGCGATAGCTCTTACTCCTTTAATACTCCTTCCTTGGCATTTTTGCTCTGATGGGTTAATGCATATATAGATTGGTTTTTCCTCTGATCGCTCCCTTGTGTAATCTACTTTCTCTGATGGTTTTGTTTTGGCATATATATATGTTATATATATATATATGGCTCCTCCATTTGCTCTGTTTGCTCCTGTAGCTCTGCTAACTCTATTTTGGTGTGTGTGTGTATATATATATATATATATATATATATGGCTCCTCCTGTGTCTCCTCTTGCTCCAATGTGGCTCCTCTAGCTTGGTAGTGTCTTTCAAAGACTTCCTTGCATATATGAATGCCTCTCTTAATCTGATATCCTGTGATATGCCTTGATCTACCTCCTTTGGTAACTCCTCTTGCTTATGGCTTGGCTATCCTGATGGCCTTGCTCCTGTCTCTTCATGGATCTGCTCTGCTTCCCCTTGGATTCATATCATCATCTAGTATCTAGAATAGTGCCATATTGACATTAATGACAACCTAGGTCAACAAAGGATTGGTGGGAAACCTACTGCGAGCATAAGGATGAAAGTACGAACTCACTGTTTTCAACCGCACCCACTTGGAATTCATTTCGGGATGTCATCAAGGAGTAGTACTACCCTATCAAAAGCTATGAGGACAAATACATATATTTGACCACGTTGCGGCAGGGAAGGGGCCAAGATGTGCCAGAGTTCACAAACATTTTTCATACACTTCGCACACAATTGGGTATCAAGGATTCTGAGCTACATTTGGTACTCAAATATCGCGGCTGCCTACATACATACATTCAGGAAGCGATGGAGTTCCTAAATATCTCCTCACTCGGCACAGCGTACCGATACGCTGTCATAAACGAGCAGAAGTTCAAACAAAAGAAGCGAGACTTTGAATCTGCGAATCCAAAGCAAGGGAAAGGCTTCCCCAAATCGCAAAACCAAGAGCAAAGCCAAGACAGGGCAACCCAAGAAAACTAGTTGAAGCCACAAGAAAATAACAATACCACGAAGTCGAAGAAGGACATAGGAAAGTGGTGTGAGTTCCATAAGAGCCCCACTCACAAAACAAGTGAGTTTCGGACCAAGCAGTCATTGGGGCCGAGTTGAAGGCTTCATAATCATATGCGTGTTCTGACCCTGAGTCAGAACCCAACAAGGGGAATGGCAAAGGGAAGTAGATCATTGATGCAGAGCACAATGCCACTGTTGCCACCGCCAAGATCCAGAAGAATGAGCCAAAAGATCCAAAGGAGGGGGACTGTCTTTTCCACTCACAAATGTGGGTGAAGGGTTCAGCGCTACAATTCATTGTTGACAGTGGCAACGAAAAGAACCTCATTTCAGCAGAGGTCATGAAGCAGTTGGACCTACTGACTACACCACACCCATAGTCGTACAGTAACGGGTGGCTTCACCAAGGAAGAGATCTCTGAGTCCGCCAGCAGTGCCACCTTCCCTACAACATCAAGCCCTTCACAAATGAGGTATTATGTGATGTTGCACCTCTTGATGTTTGTGATGTACTATTAGGCCAATCATACTTGTGGAGGCGACATGTTGTGTATGAGTCAAGGCCTCAAACTGTTATTATTACTTTGGATAATTCATTATACAGGATACTAGAGGTAGCCCCACCTACCACCACCTCTTTGATCACTACTAAGAAATGCAACAAGCTCATCTCCCAGACTAGGAAATTCATTTTCTCTCTGGTTCACTCCCAAAGTAAGCAGAAGATTGTAACCACATCCATGACCCCCATGAAGGGTTCATCCACGAAACAGTAGCAGCAGATTGATACGATCATGAAAGCAGATAGGAACATCTTATCGTCACCCACAGGGACACTGCTGCACTGTTAGGTCAAGCATTCATTCGATCTGACTCCCAGATAACATCTACCCAACGGGCCAATATATCACTGCTCCATTTTGAAAAATGACAAGTACAAGAAGCGACATGGTCCTTACACTAGTACCAATGTTGTGGGGAACCATGATTTAGAGCACAAAATTCCCCCATTCCTTCGCTTGCAATAAGTCTTCAATGTGGACCACGCTCTACCATGCTTCCGACCATTACTGGACACATCAGAGATTGCAAAACAACTTGCCAGGGACCAAGTTTAGCAGATGGAGGAACTCAATGCAATGGGGACCATTGCTTCCTAAGGGGGAAGGAATGATCCAGGTGGATGTTGGTGGCCACCCACCTATCCCACTTAGGCCCCCACAACTATCTCTTTCAATTTTCAGCTTCCTTAATTGTAGCACAATATACTATTTTTAGTAGTTTTTTTGGGTATTGAACTCCCGGAGCCGTTTTGAGGCCTGAAACGATGTTTTTTGGGAAATATATGAGCAACATGGATCGATGGACTCATTTTTCTCTTCCCAAAGTTGTATTCCTCGGATATATCTTTCTAATGAGCTATTGTGTGTATCAAATGGAGATCGTATGCCAAAGTTACAACCACGAGAAGTTGATGTACCAATTTACCCAAACGGGGACACAGTTTGGTGTTTCATCTTCTAGGGTTAGGCTTTTGGATGTTTAGGGTTTTCCATTGTTTCTCAGTAATAAATAAGCCTTTGAGCCTCATTGTAACACAGTCCAGAGGCATGTAATCACCACATCTCTTCTCGGAGATAAGCTACCATCGCCCTAGCTGGTTTATTTCCATTTCTGTTTGAAAGCATATTTCCATTTCTGTTTGAAAGCATATTTCAGTATTTTACATTAATGAAATGAAGTATTATTTATGTTGCATATCTATATTTATGGTTATTTCTATAATTTGTTGTGTTCCTGTTTAAATCCAAATCAGTGGTATCAGAGCGGTTTTTTCTTTCTCTATTTTTCTTTGCATGTCCCCAACGAGGTCGGGATATAAGGAGTTAGGGCTTGAATTGGTCGGACCTTTGCAAGGCCATCCTTGCAAATCCCAACGGCCTCCCATGGAAGATGAGAAGAAAGATGAGGGGACAAGAGATCTTATCAAAATCTTGCTCGAAGAGGCCCTCGAGCAGCAAAGGAACACGATGATGGACATCTTTACCTAGATCCTTCAGTGGCTACCCAGATGTGACACATCGGCTTCCAATAGCTACTCTAGAAATGCCACACCCTTTAAGTTACAAGTTAATTTTGAAATCCCCATATTCGAGGGTCAAATAGGTGTAGATGTCGTATATAAATGGTTAAATATGCTAGAAGGGTATTTTTTTGTTCATGATTTTTCCAGACAAGAAAAGATTATTTTCGCTCTTCTCAAAGCAGCCTCCCACGTCAAGGACTGGTGGGAAACCTACTGCGAGAAAAAGGATGAAAGTAAGAACTCACTATTTTCAACCGCACCCACTTGCAATTCATTCCAAGATGTCATCAAGGAGTAGTACTACCCTATCAAAAGCTATGAGGACAAATACATAAAGTGGACCACGCTACAGCAGGGAAGGGACCAAGATGTGCCCGAGTTCACAAACATTTTTCATACCCTTCACACAAAATTGGGTATCAAGTATTCTTAGCTACATTTGGTACTCAAATACCACAGTTGCCTACATAGATACATCCAGGAAGAGATGGATTTCATGAACATCTCCTCGCTCGGAACAGCATACCGATACGCTATCAAAATCGAGTAGAAGTTCAAACAAAAGAAATGAGACTTTGGATCCGTGAATCCAAAGCAAGGGAAAGGCTTCCCCAAATCGTAGAACCAAGGACAAATCCAAGACAGGGCAACCCAAGACAACCTATCGAGGCCACAAGAAATGAACAACACCATGAAGTCAAAGAAGGATGCAGGAAAGTAGTGTGAGTTCCATAAGAGCCCCACTCACCACACAAGTGAGTGTCGGACCAAGCAGTCGTTGGTGGCCGAGGTAAAGGCTTCAGAATCAGATGCATGTTCCAACCATGAGTTAGAACCCAACAAGGGGAATGGAAAAGGGAAGTAGATCATTAACACAAAGCCCAGCGCCACTATTTCCACCACCAAGATCTAGAAGAATGAGCTTGATGATCCAGAGGAGGGGAGCATCTTTTCCACTCACAAATGTGGGTGAAGGGTTTGTCGCTACAATTCATTATCGATAGTGGCAACCAAAAGAACCTCATTTCAACAGATATCGTGAAGCAGTTGGGCCTACCAACTACACCACACCCGCAGCCGTATAGTATCGGGTGGCTTCACAAAGGATGAGATCTTTGAGTCCACCGGTAGTGTCGCCTTCCCTACATCATCAAGCCCTTCACATATGAGGTATTGTATGATGTTACACCTCTTGATGTTTGTGATGTACTATTAGGCCATCCATACTTATGGAGGTGACATGATGTGTATGAGTCAAGGCCTCACGTTGTTATTATTACTTTGGGTAATTCATTATACAGGATACCAGAGGTAGCCCCACCTACTACCACCTCTTTGATCACTACTAAGAAATGCAGCAAGCTCATCTCCCAGGATAGGAAATTCATTTTTTGTCTGGTTCGCTCTCGAAGTAAGTGGAAGATTGTCGCCACATCCATGACCCCCATGAAGGGTTCCTCCACTCAGAAGCTACAGTAGATGGATACAGTCATGAAAGATACAAGAACATCTTTTCCTCACGCACAGGGACATTGTTGCACTATCAAGTCAAGCATTCATTCAATCTGACTCCCATAGAACCTCTACCCAACGGGCTGATATATCACCACTCCATTCTGAAAAATGACAAGTACAAGAAGCGACATGGTCCTTACACCAGTATCAAGGTTGTGGGGAACCATGCTTTAGAGCACAACATTCCCCCATTCCTTTGCTAGCACCGAGTGTTCAACGTGCACTGTGCTCTACCATGATTCCCACCATTACAGGACACATTAGAGATTGCAGAACAACTCACCAAGGACCAATGTTAGTAGATGGAGGAACTCAACGCAATGGGGACCATTGCTTCCTAAGGGGGGAGGAATGATCCAAGTGGATTTTGGTGGCCACCCACCTGTCCTGAACTTGTAGAGCCGTTTTGAGGCTCTAAACGACGTTTTTTTGGAAATCTAGAAACAACATAGGTCCAAGGATCGATGTTTGTCTTCCAAAAGTTGTATTCCTCTGATAGATCTTTCTAAAGAGCTATTGTGCATGTCAAACGGAGATGTATGCCAAAGTTACAACCCCGGGAAGTTGATTTACCAATTTACCCAAATGGGGCCCATAGTTTGGCATTTCATCTTCTAGGGTTAGGTTTTTTGATGTTTAGGGTTTTCCATTGTTTCTCAACAATAAATAGGCCTTCGAGCCTCATTGTAACATAGTCCAAAGGCATGTAGCCGCCACATCTCTTCTCGGAGATAAGCTACCATCGCCCTAGCTGGTTTATTTCCATTTCTGTTTGTAATCATATTTCAGTGTTTTACATTAATGAAATGAAGTATTATTTCTGCTGCATATCTGTATTTATGGTTATATCTATAATTTGTTGCATTCCTGATTAATCTGGATCGGTGGTATCAGAGTGGTCTTCTCTTTCTCTATTTTTCTTTGCATGTCCCCAATGAGGTCGGGATATAAGGAGTTAGGGCTTGAACTGGTCGAACCTTTGCAAGACCAACCTCGCAAATCCCAATGGCCTCCCATAGCGGATCAATATAAAGACTAGGGGGAAAGAGATCCTATCAAAATCTTGCTCAAAGAGGCCCTCGAGGAGCAAAGGAACGCGATGATGGACAACTTTGGCTAGATCCTTCAACGGCTACCCAGAGGCAACGCATTGGCTTCCAATAGCTACTCTGGAAACACCAAACCTTTTAAGGTACAATGTAATTTTAAAATCCCCATCTTCGAGGGTCAAATAGACACAGATGTCGTAGATAAATGGTTAAATATGCTAGAAGGGTATTTTTTTGTTCATGATTTTTCCAGTCAGGAAAATATTATTTTCGCTCTTCTCAAAGAAGCCCCCCATGTCAAGGACTGGTTGGAAACCTACTGCGAGCAGAAGGATGAAAGTACGAACTCACTATATTCATCCACACCACTTGGAATTCATTCAGAGACACCATAAAGGAGTAGTACTACCCTGTCAAAAGCTATGAGGACAAATACATAAAGTGGACCACGAAGCGGCAGGGAAGGGACCAAGCTGTGCCGGAGTTCACAAAAATTTTTCATACCCTTCACACACAATTGGGTACCAAGGATTTTGAGCTGCATTTGGTACTCAAATACCGCAACTACCTACACAGATACATCCAAGAAGAGATGGAATTCCTGAACATCTCCTCGCTTGGCATTGTGTACCGATACGTTGTCAAAATCAAGCAGATGTTCAAACAAAAGAAACAAGACTTTGGATTTGCGAATCCGAAGCAAGGGAAAGGCTTCCCCAAATCATAGAACCAAGGAAAAAGCCAAAACAGGGAAACCAAAGACAACTCGTCGAAGCCACAAGAAAAGAACAACACCACAAAGTCGAAGAAGGACAAAGAAAAGTGGTGTGAGTTCCATAGGAGCCCCACTGACAACACAAGTGAGTGTCAGACCAAGCAGTCGTTGGTGGCCAAGTTGAAGGCTTCAGAATCAGATGCATGTTCTGACCCTGAGTCAAAACCTAAAAAGGGGAATGGCAAAAGGAAGTAGATCATTAATGTTGAGCCCAGCACCACTGTTGCCACCACCAAGATCTAGAAGAATAAGCCCGAAGATCCAGAGGAGGGGAACCGTCTTTTCCACTCACAAATATGGGTGAAGGGTTCGCCACTACAATTCATTGTCGACAGTGGCAGCCAAAAGAACCTCATTTCAGTAGAGGTTTTGAAGCGGTTGGGCCTACTGACTACACCAAACCCACAGTCGTACAGTATCGGGTGGCTTCACCAAGGATGAGATCTTTGAGTCTGCCAGCAGTGTTGCCTTCCCTACATCATCAAGCCCTTCACAGATGAGGTATTGTGTGATGTTACACCTCTTGATGTTTGTGATGTACTATTAGGCCAGCCATACTTGTGGAGGTGACATGTTGTGTATGAGTCAAGGCCTCGCGTTGTTATTATTACTTTGGGTAATTCATTATATAAGATACCGAAGGTAGCCCCACCTACTGCCACCTCTTTTATCACTGCTAAAAAATGCAACACACTCATCTCCCAGACTAGGAAATTCATTTTTTGTCTGGTTCGCCACATCCATGATTCCCGTGAAGGGTTCCTCCACGCAGCAGCAGCATCAAATGGATACAATCATGAAAGCAAATAGGAACATATTCTCCTCACCCACAAGGACATCATTGCATTGTTATGTCAAGCATTCATTCGATCTGACTCCCAAATAACCTCTACCCAACGGGCTAATATATCACCACTCCATTTTGAAAAATGACAAGTACAAGAAGCGACATGGTCCTTACACCAGTACCAAGGCTGTGGGGAACCATGCTTTAGAGCACATCATTCCCCCATTCCTTTGCTTGCACCGAGTGTTCAATGTGGATCGTGCTCTACCATGCTTCCCACCATTACTGGACTCATTAGAGATTGCAGAACAGCTCACCAAGGACCAAGTTCAGCATATGGAGGAACTCAAAGCAATGGGGCCCATTGCTTCCTATGGGGGGGGGGGGAATCATCCAGGTGGATTTTGGTGGCCACCCACCTATCCCACTTGGACCCCCATAGTTGTCTCTTTGAATTTTTTAGCTTCATTAACTGTAGCACAATTTATTATTTTTAGTAGTTTTTTCAGGTCCTGAACTTCTAGAGTCGTTTTGAGGCCCTAAACGACATTTTTTTGGAAATCCAGGAACAACATGGGTCTAGGGACCATTTTTTATCTTCCCAAAGTTGTAGTCCTCGGATAGATATTTCTAATGAGCTATTGTGTGTGTCAAACGGAGATCGTATGCCAAAGTTACGACCCCGGGAAATTGATGTACCAATTTACCCAAACGAGGCCCACAGTTTGGCATTTCATCTTCTAGGGTTAAGTTTTTGGATGTTTAGGTTTTCCATTGTTTCTCAACAATAAATAGGCCTTCAAGCCTCATTGTAACATAGTCCAGAGGCATGTATCCACCACATCTCTTCTGAGAGATAAGCTACCATCGCCCTAACTGGTTTATTTCCATTTCTATTTATAAGCATATTTAAGTATTTTACATTAATGAAATGAAGTATTATTTATGCTTCATATCTGTATTTATGGTTATTTCTGTAATTTGTTTCATCCTTGATTAAATCTGAATCAGTGGTATTAGAGCGGTCTACTCTTTCTCTGTTTTTCTTTGCATGTCCCCAACGAGATAGGGATATAAGGAGTTAGGGCTTGAACTGGTCAAACCTTTGCAAGACCAGCCTCGCAAATCCTGATGGCCTCCCATGGAAAAAGAAAATAAAGATGAGGGGGCAGGTGATACTACCAAAATATTGCTCGAAGAGGCCCTCGAGCTGCAAAGGAATGCGATGATGGACAGCTTTGCCTAGATCCTTTAGCGGCTACCAAGAGGCAACGTGTCAGCTTCCAACAGCTACTTTGGAAACACCACACCCTTTAAGGTACAAGTTAATTTTGAAATCCCCATGTTCGAGGGTCAAATAGACATAGATGTTGTAGATAAATGGTTAAATCTGCTAGAAGGGTGTTTTTCTGTTCATGATTTTTCCATTCGGGAAAAGATTATTTTCTCTCTTCTCAAAGCAGCCCCCCATGTGAAGGACTGGTGGGAAACCTACTACGAGCAGAAGGATGAAAGTATGAACACATTGTTTTTAGCTACACCCACTTGGAATTCATTCCAAGACTCCATTAAGGAGCGGTATTGCCCTGTCAAAATCTATGAGGACAAATACATAAAGTGGACCATGCTACCACGGGGAAGGAACCAAAATGTGTTGAAGTTCACAAACATTTTTCATACCCTTTGCACATAGTTGGGTATCAAGGATTCTGAGCTACATTTGGTGCTCAAATACTACAACTGCCTACACAGATACATCCAAAAAGAGATGGAGTTCCTAAACATCTCCTCGCTCAGCATGACGTACCGATACACTGTCAAAATCGAGCAGAATTTCAATCAAAAGAAGCGAGACTTTGGATCTACGAATCCGAAGCAAGGGAAAGGCTTCCTCAAATCACAGAACCAAGGACAAAGCCAAGACAGGGAAACCTAAGACAACCTGTCGAAGCCACAAGAAAAGAACAACACCAAGAAGTCAAAGAAGGACACAGGAAAGTGGTGTGAGTTCCATAAGAGCCCCACTCACAACACAAGTGAGTGTCAGACCAAGCAGTCACTGGTGGTGGAGTTGAAGGCTTTAGAATCAGATGCATGTTCCAACCCTAAGTCAGAACTCAACAAGGGGAATGGCAAAGGGAAGCGGATCATTGACGCAGAGCCCGGTGCCACTGTTGCCACCACCAATATCAAGAAGAATGAGCTTGAAGATCCAGAGGAGGGGAATCATCTTTTCCACTCACAAATGTGGGTGAAGGGTTCACCGCTACAATTCATTGTCGGGAGTGGTAGCCAAAAGAACCTCATTTTAGCAGAGTTCATGAAGCGGCTGGGCCTACCGACTACACCACACCCGCAGCCGTACAGTATTGGTTGGCTTCACCAAGGACGAGATCTCTGAGTCTGCCAGTAGTGTCGCCTTCCCTATAGCATCAAGTCCTTCACAGATGAGGTAGTGTGTGATGTTTCACCTCTTAATGTTTGTGATGTACTATTAGGCCAGCCATACTTGTGGAGGCGACATGCTGTGTATGAGTCAAGGCCTCGCGTTGTTATTATTACTTTGGGTAATTCATTATATAGGATACCGGAGGTATTCCCACCTATCACCACCTCTTTGATCACTGCTAAGTAATGCAGCAAGCTCATCTCCCAAACTTGGAAATTCATTTTCTATCTGGTTCGCTCCCAAAGTAAGCAGAAGATCATCGCCACGTCCATGACCCCCCCGAAGGATTCATCCACGCAGCAAATGGATACGGTCATGAAAGAAAACAGGAACATCTTCTCCTCACCCATAGGGACACCATTGCACTGTCAGGTCAAGCATTCATTCAATTTGACTCCTAGAGAACCTCTACCCAATGGGCCGATATATCACCGCTCCATTTTAAAAAATGACAAGTACAAGAAGTGACATGGTCCTTACACCAGTACCAAGGCTGTGGGGAACCATGCTTTAGAGCAGAACATTCCCCCATTCCTTCACTTGTGTTGAGTGTTCAATGTGGACCGTGCTCTACCATGCTTCCCACCATTACTGGACACATGAGAGATTGCAAAACAACTCACTAGGGACCAAGTTCAATAGATGGAGGAACTCAACATAATGGGGAACATTGCTTCCTAAGTGGGGAGGAATGACCCAGGTGGATGTTGGTGGCCATCCACCTATCCCACTTGGACCCCCACAATTGTCTCTTTCAATTTTTCAGCTTCCTTAATTGTAGCACAATTTACTATTTTTAGCAGTTGTTTCGGGTCCTGAACATCCAGAGCCGTTTTGAGGCCATAAACGAAGTTTTTTGGGAAATATGGGAGAAACATGTGTCCGTGGATCAATATTTATATTCCCAAATTTGTAGTCCTTAGATAGATCTTTCTAATGAGCTATTGTGCATGTCAAACGGAGTTTGTATGCCAAAGTTACGACCTCGGTAAGTTGATGTACCAATTTACCCAAACGGGGCCCACAGTTTGGCGTTTCATCTTCTAGGGTTAGGTTTTTGGATGTTTAGGGTTTTCCATTGTTTCTCAACAATAAACAGGCCTTCAAACCTCATTGTAACACAGTCCAGAGGCATGTGGATGCCACATCTCTTCTCAAAGATAAGCTACCATCACCCTAGCTGGTTTATTTCCATTTATGTTTGTAATCATATTTCAGTATTTTACATTAATGAAATGAAGTATTATTTCCGCTACATATCTGTATTTATGGTTATTTCTGTAATTTGTTGCATTCCTGTTTAAATCCGGATAAAACGATCAAACATAACCCTGAGAAATCTGGAATGAATCTTCAACAAAATATAAATCGTCCAATCATCCATATATACTTAAGAAAATTATGAATAAAATCATGAAATTCAGTAATCAAAATCCTCAAAAACATAGTAGGAGCATTCTTCAGGCCAAAGGGCATAACATTATAAGCATAGGAACCCCATTCGGTCGTCATGGTGGTTTTCTTCTTATCTTTGTCTACAATGTAGACTTGGTGATAGCCAGAGAACCCATCAGGAAAGGAATAAGATTCATTTACCCTCAACGTTATCCAAGACCTCATCAATGAAAGGAGTAGGAAATGGATCATGGACACAAGCATTGTTAAGGCTACTATAGTCATTACAAACTCACATTTCCTATGAATCCTTCTTATCCTAAATCACAATGGAACTAATCCACTCTACCTCATCAACCGAAAATATGAGTTCTACAACCAAGATCTTATCAAACTCTTTCTTCACCTTTTCTTTGACTCAGGTATTTAATCATATGGTTGATGCTTATTTGGATTTGCATTAGGTTTCAAATCTCTCTTCATCTCACCCAACTCTCCTTTAATCCCCTTAATCTCTTAGGCTAATGCAGGGAACAAATCCTCATATTCCTTTAACAAGTCAAAAATATCCTAAGTGGTCTTATCATCCCAATAATCACCAATAGAGGCAATTTTGGGCTTCTCATCGGTCCCAATGTTAAATTTATGTAGGTTGAGTGGTTTCAAATGAGGGAAATCTTTTACAAGATCCTCCTTTATGCCTCTCTCCCACTTAGATTCTTTAAAATACAAATGTCTACAACTCCTCTAAGTCATCCTCAGATTCTTTATCAATTTTACCATAAGCTACAACCTCATGAAAACCCAAGTCATATTGATGCAAAAATTTCTACATAGTTGCTACATTCCTCAACAACTCTCCTAAAAGGGAACAACACCCTTTGAATAGCTTTTAGGGCTTTATTGGGCCTTGCATCTGTATCTGAGAATGATAAATATCTATAAAACTGAACTGTCAACATATTCCAATATGTCGTTTGCCTCTTCAACTCCTCCTTCAAATACCAGTCTCAAGGAAAAGTGTGACAGTCCTGTTGAAAATTCCGTGTAATAAAAGTTAATAAAGGAAAAATAATAGCCACATTATGGGACACTTATTCCAAGTTGAATGTTGGGCAAGACATCCTAGTGTGGGTGTTCATTTGATTTATTATGTTTAAGGAAATGGCAAACATTTTGGAAAGGCAAAATGGCATTTTTTTAATTTATTTATGAAAATAATGGAAATTAGGAGAAAAGGAAGGCGAAAGGACACAGGTTGCTTGTGAGGAGGAAAATGAAGGAAAATAATGGAAAAATGAAGAAAATAGAGGCCACATTAATAGAAAGGCTTCTAAGGATCAGTTGGTACCCTTTTGTCAGTTTAGTTTTGGAGCTCTCTCTCTCTATTCTCATTATTAGATCAAGAAAGGAAACGAAGGAAAAGAAGAAGCAAAGATCAAGAAAGGAAGAGCAGGATGTAGAACCTACAGTGGAATTATTTTCGGGTATCAATTTGCATGTGTGATTTCCTTGCTAGATTTGGAATTCATGGTTATCAATGTGTGTTCTTGGTTCTCTTACTACCATAGGTGTTATCACTGGACTAGAAAGAATTGGTTTGTTTCAAACTTTAACCTAGTGTAACTATTTCAAACCACTTGAACTGGAAGTTAGTCCTTCTTATCTGAGAGGGCTCTCTCAAATGTTTATCAAATATTCTTGAAACAATTCAAACAACAGATGACTAACTCTGATCTCTTTTTTTATTTTGTAGGTGAAGCAAAATGTGATGACTGCCACCATTGGACATGGATTCAAATTAAAACAAATTATGGCCAACAACAGTTTTTGATGGAAGATGAGGCATCTATAGCTTTGAAACTGATACAAATGAACATCCACAGTCATACATAATAAATGAAGGAATTATAGCATTTTGACAAGATTTCCAAGTAATAAAAATACTATGTAAAACTTGAAACAACATGATAAAAACTCATAAAATCCATGACATGAATCTCAGGTACAAAAACAGAGTTGCTACAAATTTTCTATTAAAGGATCAAAAGATTACAAAAGGTCAGTTCTACATCCTCCATCAACCCTTCTCAAAGTCAAAAACCTACTTATTTATAGAGAAAAGATCTCTTGGGCCAAATTTGATCCACTATTCTAGAGACCTATTCCTACTTTTCTTCTAACTAACAGAGTCCTCATGGGGATTTTCTATTTTACAATAGTTGGAATTGAACTAGGACTCTATTAGCTTTAAAACCATAACCACTTTTTGTTGATGTAGATAACCAAAGCCAACTGCATGCTAGATTTGTGTTGGAGTGTCACTACATCTTCTACTTGTTGATAGGCATCAATTTGATTTCCTTTTTTGTTGACTTTCTTGATGAGTTGGCTATTATGTAGATGTGGCTATGTGCTAACTTGGCATGTTGATACATAGGAGTTTATCATGATGAACTAGACACCCTTTATCATCTGAAATCCGCCAAGAGATTGGATGTCTGATATCAAAAATCTCCAAAAAGGCAGAAAAACAGAGTTTTTTACGATTTTCTAGGAAAAATAGTGTTTTCATCAATTTCGTAGCAAACTTTGGCAGCAACGCCAAAAAACACTCTTATGCTACCCTTTTTCTCCCTCTACTGGTTCTGAGGTATTTTTTATGTTTATAATCTAAACATAAGCCTTTAGAATGACCTTTTCTGAACTTTAAACCAACCTTAACCTCCATGGAAAGCTACAGCAGTTTCGTAGAAAATTCTTTCAATATGGGCATTTGCTGCGAAAGTTTGTAAAAGTGTCAAACTGACCTAATATGAAATGATGAACTCAAAATAGATGGAATTGTGACCCTTTTTTTTATGACGACCCTATTAAACATTGAATGAACCCTATAATAGGTGTCACATGAACCTAGGCATAAAAACCCAATCTATAATGACCAATCAAACTAATTTTTTTTATTTAGGGTTATCATAGACAAAAATTGGCATGGGTTTTTCCAAGTGTGACAATGTTCTTCAGCCTTGCCTTGCCTTTATATTTCTAGATAGCCTTAAGGTGACGGGTTCACATGTTTTGATGGAGCTAGATAGTCGGATGTATTCGAAGCTGAGCGAGGTGGATCTTTGAAAGGAAAAACATGTGACCTAGCAATCCCTAAACCAGAATGTGGATTGCAGTAAAGACACTGGCCTAGTAACCCATGAACCAGACTATGGGTTGGGGTAAATCCAGGTATTGTGTGCCTTGGTGGGCCTAGGAATCCTCGAACGGTGAATGGTGGGATATATGGTAAAGCCTAGAGGTGTTTTCTCTTGATCAGGCCTAGGAATCATTACTGGTGAATGACATGATATACGACAAAGCCTTGAGGGTGGTGTCTTGAGTGTGGCCTAATGACCCTTGAATCAAATTGTGAGTTGCGGTAAATCCTAGGGACTAGGAGGAAGTAACATTCCTCATGGTGTAGGTGGATAAATCTGGTTGCATCCATGCTCATTTGGTTCTTCTTTCAGTTATGAGTCTCACATTCATTGTTGGAATATGGCACGGGGGTGATTGGCTGAGGAGAGACTTGGCTCAGCCAATCTATGGCCGAGTGGAACGTGGTAGTCCCATAATGGGTTGGCTTTTTCATTCATCAATAACAGTTCATTTCCTTGGTATTTTATGCGTAAATGTACTGGATCATTTGTGGCATATATGGCTATTTTATCCTCATTAATTTTGTTGTTTATATGGTGGTTATGAATATATTTTATGATAGTGAAAATGTATGGTTTTCATCATGTTTTGTTTTGTAAATGAATGAGCAATGAATATAGGACCTAATAGATGATAATGCAACTAATGTGATAAGGCACCAATGCTTCTTAGTGATTCTCATATAAGTATAATACCCTTATGCTTAGATCTATTGTTAAACCTATAGAATACATGATTGTGACATGTTTGACGAAATGTTTGTCATGGCTAGTAGGGGTCCAGTCAAGTCTTTATTCAAAAATTTGTATTGGCATCATTGGAATCATTGGCATCATTATCTCTTTTCATTTATGTGAATTCCATGAAGTTTCTGGGAAGTGATTGGGTTCTAGCCCTGAAAGTTAGCCTTAAATCATGCAATCATTGGCATAGAACTGGAAGAAAAAGGTTATAGTCCTAATTAGGAAGGCTCGTGGGATAGACTGGTACCTTTAATCGCTTGGAGGGCTTGGAAAGGGAGTGACTAGGGCTCTAGGACCTTGAATTGTTGAGTTTCCTCAGGGGTTGGTCACTTGGAAAGATGGGGTAGCTTGTGGAGGTTTTGTTGGATGTTTGGATGGTCAGTTTGATTTTTTTTGTTGATTCCACTTCCTTAAGGTGATCTAGGAGGTTGAATCAGATCATAGTAGCCTCTCATCACATGTTTACCCCGATTGGACGATTACTTGGGTAGATGTGGGAGGAGGGTCTTACAGAGTGGTATTAGAGCATGGCTTACCCCTTGGACTAGATGGGTGGTGTGTTGGTCATGCATTCATGTCAGTTGAATATGTGTTCTTATGTTTATGGTCTATGTACTGTTTGTGTATGCATGGTGTTGGGTATGGTTCAGTCGTGTCACCATGTAAAAGTTGATGGTGTTTTTGTCGAATGTATGTCATAAATGCACTAGTTATGAATGTAAACATTTCTATGTAATGTGTATGCATGTGTGTCATACTGTTGATGGTGTTGGACCCACCAACATTCAGGGGATCTCCCTGATATGAACTCCCAACTAAACCTCACACTGTTTGGAGTAGGAGTCCAAGCATTGGGTGGTAATGTTATGCCTTGACTATGAAAATGCACATAGTGAATCACTTGATGAATCTGTTCAATATTTTCACAATTGTTTCATTCATTTCTACTTTTAATTTCCAGAAGATGATGTTGATTTGTCTTTCTTGGTAGACATATTTATATATCTTGTTCACATTTTAGAAAATCCACTCAAGCTTGAATATTTCAAACCTCTCGCAACATACCTCAGTATTAGAGCTTCTAAATCTCTGATAGATAAATTTTCTATTCTAAGTGACCATCCCTCCCCTTATCATCAAACAACTATGGTTTCGTTAGTTGATGTGGGAGAAGTTAAGAATTCATCCATGATCTACCATTACCTTTTCCCTCCTCACATACTCATAATTTTAGTCGAGGTTTGGACTATGATTTCGATGGTTGTGATGAATTTTTATCTCCTCTTCCTCCATCCTTTGGTCTTTATGATCCTTCGAATTGTGATGTGTTTTGTTTACTTATCTCGAATCTCTCTTTTGATGTTCACGAGGATTAAGTTCTAGATGGAGTTAGTGTTGAACAACAAACCTGCAATATCATTTTCAATGAGAATGTGTGGGAGTCTAAATATAAACAAGAATCTATGATGAAGGATCACCTCCTTCCTATCGCACCTCTTCTGCATTATGCTGACATTTTCCATGATTCTGTCATTCCTGTTGAATCTTGTGAAAATTCAGTTTTTGTTGATGTTACTTCTTTCAATCATTCCCAGAACACGTGGAATGCTAATTTTTCATCTTAATGCAATGAGGACAAATATTTTCTGCGTGATCCTCCCAATCTCTCATCTTATCTTTCTAGAAATATAGAGGATGAAATTTCTCATTCTCTATCATCCCCTCTTTACACTTCGTCAGATCATGAGGATGCCTCTATTTGTAATCTTGAACTTTCTGATCATGGTTGCCATGATCTTTTCACTGATTCATTTGATCGTGATTCTAATTTTTCCACTGTCGATTTTTCTAAGCCATCGGTCTTTGATGATCCATAGTTTGGTGAATTGGAGCTTCCCCAAGCTATCGAGGCACTTCAGCCCAAGATCGTGGTTATGTAAGGTTCTCGTAGTCTTGAGGTCAGTTCCACTTCTGTTAAGAAACATGTTGAATCTTTCTAGGCTCGTCATCACTCTATTGTACACATTGAAAATCCATCTATTTTACAATTTTTGCATCCTCCATCTGTATCACATGTTCCTATCACTCAGTCATTAGAGGAGTCATATGTGGAAAGCATGGTTACAAAGCAAAAATTTTATTATTTCTTTATGTTCACTCGTTTTCGCAGTTCAAAATTTTGTTCTTGCATGTCTTCAGGTCGCAGTACATCAACACACCACCATGCACCCATAGAATGTCTCCCATGCACATTTATTTATTTATTTCCTGTGTTATTTCAAACTTCGAACATTTTGGTTTGTACTATCTTATTTTTTTGTTTTCTATTATACTTGTATATCTTTCTTGAAATGCACACCCTCACGTACATAGCACAACCAATGTGTCAGTGTCTGCATTGGAAGTATCATTTCACGTGATTCTGGCCTATTCACTGTTAGGTTTGGAGTAGGATTAGTTGTTTTCTTTTCTTGTTTGTTTGTTTGATTTCATTTAATTTACTTTCTATTATGGTTCTTTCCTTTTTTTATTTTCTTTTCAGTCATAGGATAGCTTCCGCATGATGCCATGTTTGGCTTCTTAGACAAACTCGATGAAATCAAAGAGGAAGTTGTACTGCTAACAACGCTTGGTTATTTATCTATTCCCTCTCTTTATGTGAATCTTTCATTTCTTTTAGTAGAATATAATCTGATGTAAAATACGCTCCTTTCAGAGAATGTCATAGTGAAATCACAAAGCTTTCACTTTTAACTAGTACCGCCTACTCTAATCGAACTTCTATTTATGGTTAATCATTGTCATCTAAGTTGAGTAGAGTAAGGAGGGGAGGAAAACCTTAACAAGTATGTTAGAGGTGTATATAAATATCCTCCTCTAAAGGGACAACCTCTTATGCTCTCAATAATTCAGGATCGCTCTTTCACCCCCATGAAATAAATAAGTGCCTATGCACAGTTCTTTGAACAAATAAAAATGAAATAAAGGGTGAAAGAAGAGAAAGGATTCTTACGTAGAGAGGTGAAGCAAGCAACTCCGTCAGGGTACTATCCAAGCTCATTGGAAAAGAAGAAATGTTTGTGTTCCTGAAGTGACTCCACCTGGGTACTATCCAAGCCTACTGGCAATGGAGAAACACCACAGATGAAAACTAAGACTTTGAAAATCTCTTTTACTTATGCTTTGATATACTCCTCCTCCCCAATCAAAATAACTCAGTCTAAATTGGCTTGCTATGTGTGCTTCTGATGAAGGGAATGGTAGGGACTGTATATTTAACTCAAGCTAAGTGAATAAGAAGTGATAATAAATGAACTAAACAATACTTCCAGAAGAGTTAGACCTATTTTGCATGACAAAAGATCCATACAAAGAGCTGGAGTTCTACCAATGTGTTGCCAATGTTCTAGTGGCTACAAACACGCTCTAAAATTTTGCATATGCTTTGATTTTGGAGCCTTCCTTCCTATCCATAGGAGCTCATCTTGCACTATTTCAGGTATTCATGCTTTTACTGAGACTTATCTTTTTCATTTGTGATTTTGTTGGCTTTCTTCCACACCTAATTGATCTTTCTAACTCACAAACTCATCTCCCGACTTGTCTACGCTTGCCTCCAGAAACTGTGCAATCCTTGAGGGAAAGTAGCCTTAATGATGGGAATTGTGTAGTTTTGAATGGCATTCAGCCTTGAGCTCATAACTATGTATTCATGGAAGGTAGCCCATCACTAAGCCCAAAAACTATGCAATCCCCCATCAAACTCAAAAATTACACAGTGCATTGAGCCAGAAAGTTGCTCACTCCCCTAGAACTACACAGTCTTTCCCAGCAGTGTGCATGGAAAGCTTCCCTAAAAAAGCAAAAAAAAGCATCCCTAAAAAATAGTGATCTATTTTTAGTATCCCGAAGGAAGCACTTTCAATATGTTTAGAAACTTCCACCAAGTGTCATTTTTTCCTCGATTTTAGGCAAGCATTTCATAACCCTAATTCGCTCAAATCTATTTAATTGACACCTCTAGAGATCATTTTCACATTTGATCTTGGATCTCTAGAATTCTTGAGGAGATCAAGGAACCTTCGGTGCAGTCGTCGTCGCTTTCCCTGGTGAGTTTTGCTTCTGTCATCTTTTTTCATTTTTCCTGTCCCTTTTTATCGTTTCGCCTATGTGAGTGAAGTTTTATTTATTTATTTTCATAGTTGCTCACATTTCAACTTGTTTTAACTTGCAGAAGTGTTGTTTTAAGTTTTCATGTGCCTTTCACAAGTGTCGCATTGGTTTTCTTGTGTTTGTACCGATTTTCATCGTTACAGCAACTCTCCTCACATACTTGATTTTCCTTCTATTTGATTAGTTTTTGCACTTGATCTACATGTATTTACTCATACTTAGTCTATTTTTCACTCAAATTCACATCTTCACTCACTTCTGCTCATTTTCATACTTCCATCGAGCAGATATGCACTTGCTTTAGCCAGATCATGCCTTGCCCAGCTGAGCACTGTGTAATCCTTATGCCTCAATCCACAAGATTTGCCTCTAGAACTGTGTAGTCTACAGTACATTCTGGCTCCAACAATGCATTGTACAGTTTCAGGGGTCATCCTGTCACCTTGGCCATTGAGACTGCAAAATACACAGTCTCTCTGAGTCTCTGCCCAGGCTAGGACTACACATCGTGTAGTTCCAAGCCTCAAGCTTCGTCCTTGGCTACTGGGACTATGTAGTGCGCAGTTCCCATGAGCAACTAGACCCACTTGCCAATGAAAATTATGCAATTCTTCCCATCGGATGCCTGGTTTATTGCTTGTAAGTATATTTTCTAAAGTTTGATATTTGCTTGTAATGAGTGTGTTTTCTATCTGTTTAGTCAATTTAATGTTCTTAAATTGCAATCATAAATTATCGACTGGAGTTGGTAAACTTATGAAGTGCAATGCACTATATATGCTAGAAGCCATTCTTGTTCTGTTTATTATGATGATTGTCATTTTATGTTTTGTTTGTCCTTTTTGATGAAATGTAAAAGATCATGATGATTTAAACTGAATTCTAATTTAAGTGAGTTGAATCTATTTTTAAATCTTAACCAATTTACTTTCTAAGAATGAATTAAGAAGAAAAACTAAAATTCTAAAAAAAAGAAACAACTTCAATATTTTTATGTCTTTTGGAAATTTTTATGTGAATGAAATCTACATTAATGAAAATAGACAAATTTCTAAACTATTGAAATCATTAGAAAGAAATTACAATTTTAAACTCAGAAAAAAGAATCTTTAAGTTACAATTGAAAAATAAACTACTCAATTTGCAAGAAAGAATCTATTTGAAAGAAATCTTCTATTGCTTATATGAAAGAAAGAAAAACTAATCTATGATAAACATCTATGAAAAAAGAGATTTAATCTATCTTCAAAAGAAAATAAATCTACGCTGGCTTGACATCTATTATAACTGAAAAGGAAATGCTCGAAATGAAACAAAAATTCTAGAAATAGTTGTTCGTCTATTTAAGCCAAAAGTCTATGCTAAAAACCATGGAAATGAACTAGAATCTACAGAGTACCTATATTATGGAATTATGGAAACTAATTAAAGAGATGAAAGAGATGATTTAAGCGTCTAGAATGAAACAAGAATGAAATATAATAATAAAAACATAACAATTGAATCTACAAAATCAAAACTATGAAAGCATCTAATTGCAAAATTTAAAATGAAACAGAACCTCTTATGTTGCAGGGGCCCTCCACAACAGAAGTTCTCGACTTCAGGTATCAACTAATTGTGCATTGGAATTTTAATATGCATCTTCATTCAGGTAATAAAAATAGAGTTTTTAACATAGTATTATAGTCGCATAAAAAATTACTCCCTTCTTTGTTTCAATGGTGTGTTTATATAGTGATTACAATTTTACTTCATGGAGATTCATATGGCTAAATATCATAACTGAATGGACACCTAGTTGCCATGAATTTGATGAAGCACAGTCCATTCCAACCTCTGTTTACTTGACTGAGCATTTACTGACACATAGGTGCATTTTTTGCTCACGCAACTACAAAACAAGGCTCCAAAGAACCCAAAATATCTCCCAAATGGTAACAAATTTGGGAAAACTACTCATAAAAAACTTAATTGGATCTCTTCTAAACAAAACCCGTGTTTTTTTTATGAGATTCACCTTCACTTGCTAAAAAATAATAATAATAATAATAATAATGATAATAATAATAATAAATAAATTGAATTTGAATGGTCAAAACTGTTGGGATTTTCCCTTGATCTTTGCCTGGAGGTCCACATGTGTGAGTTGGGTGGATTTTGACCAATCACAATCCATATTGTAGCTTCTAGAAACAATTCCATGTGTCGGATTTCATTCTAGAGTGGTGCTATTACCTCAACCATGGAGGTAGCTATGGAAACTTGACAAATCTATAGCAACTTGAACTTGCTAAACTGTCATTAGTTAAAATTATGCAAAAAAATTCTTAATCTACTAAAAATAAAGGAAAAGTATGTTAATTAACCACTTAGACATACAGATACAAGTCATGAAGAATTATGGTAAAAATGGTGGTAAGTGAGTGAAATGGTGCAATGGATGGTTGGAAATAATGGCCTAATGAATGTCAAATACAAGCGAAAATGATGACAAATCAGTGACCCAACACTATCCCACAGGTACCATAGTTGTTGAGCACTTCTCTCTAGCAATCACTGTTACCATGGCATCAAATAGAGCTCCTTCAAAAGAGACCAATGAAAGAAGTACTGGGGAAGTAGTTGAGAAAACACCAGTAGACTTGCTAGTGTGTGCAGGAACTTAGTTATTTATAGAAAAGGGGTCAACACTAACATGGCAACATGTTAATGCAGTTCTTTCAGCAAAGAGCCTTGAAGCAGATCTGGAGGACCAATAGGTTTATCTCAGTATCTGGCTATCAGGACCACACAAGGTTGCATGCAGATATCCATCCTTCCCATGTGAAATGTTGTTAGCTGGATTGTTTCCCACATTGATGAGAAGACCATGAAATTGAGAAGTGCCAGTGGATAGAATCTTGCTACCTTTTGGGCAGAAGATTATCAGCGAATGTATCACTTTCTCGAGCTAATGAAGCTCATGGAATCATTGTTTTATGTCACCCACATCTATGTGAATACATGAGACAATTTCAAAGGCTAGGTGAAAGAGCCATCGAAGTTTTGACAAACACCCACCTGTGTATACAAGACATTCCCTCGGGAAGGCCTACCATCTCTTGGTTATCTTAGCTTGTAGGATCCATGGTCAGAAGAGCACGAAAACATTTCCTCAAGGGTGGGCAGTCTTATTTGACTAGGTTGTGAATGAGGGGAAGCCATTCAACTGGTCATATCTGTTGGCTTGACAGTTGAGGGCCCATGTAGCACAGGCTTGGAGTCCTCCTGATGGTGAGCAAGAAAGGTTCTACATGTCTGTATATTTATTGGATGCAATATGTGCACAAAATTAGTTCCTTGGCATGAACTAGACATGGACACATGATCTAGGTGGATGTTGGTGGCCACCCGCCTATCCCACTTGGACCCCACAACTGTCTCTTTCAATTTTTCAGTTTCCTTAATTGCAGCACAATTTACTATTTTTGGCAGTTTTTTCGGGTCCTGAACTTCCAGAGCCATTTTGAGCCCCTAAACGACATTTTTTGGGGAAACGGGTGGCAACATGGGTCTTAGACCATGTTGGCCATTAGAAATTTGTAGTCCTCTGATAGATCTTTCTAACGAGGTGTTGTGCGTGTCAAATAAAGATCGTATGCCAAAGTTACGGACCCGAGAAGTTGATATACTAATTTACCCAAACAGGTCCCATAGTTTGGCACTTCATCTCCTAAGGTTATATTTTTGGATATTTAGGGTTTTCCATTGTTTCTCAACAGTAAATAGGCCTTCGAGCCTGATTGTAACATAGTTCAGAGGCATGTAGCCACCACATCTCTCCGCAGAGATAATCTACCATCGCTCAAGTTAATTTATTTCCATTTTTGTTTGTAAGCATATTTCATTATTTTACATTAATGAAATGAATTATTATTTATGTTGCATCTTTGTATTTATGGTTATTTTTTTACTTTATTACGTTCCTGCATAAATCTGGATCAACACAACGAGAATATGTCATGCATATCTATTGCAAGTTCCTTTCATATTGCAGTCATTGAGGAATAATGACACAACTAACTAACCATTTCATCATCCTCCTTTACAAGCTTGTCTTTGAAGAAGATCCACCTTGCATGTCATGAGGAGAAATGGTGGTGATAGTGGACATTGCAGATTGGTATGCCTCACTAGGTGGCACCTTCCTTAGAGTGTTCGATGGAGAGAAGCCTCCACATGTTTTACCAAGGTATGCCACTAACAAGCTTGTCATGAAAGAAGCATCATATCATCTTGCCACATGGTTGTTAGCAGCTTTGCATAGGAACAAGAAAGCACCATGGCCCACTCTTGCTTTGAAAATTGGCTTATAAAAGATAAAGAACTTGAAATTCGCGGTTTCTAATGGAAAGGAAATAGTCAGTTTTGCATTCGGTACTTGGCACTTTAAACCTTATGATCCCCATGGTATTTGTGTTGGAAACAATACTAAGAGGGGGGGGGGGGTTGAATTAGTATTATCAATTTAACAGTTTTTCATTTCCATAAACAAATTGATATACGCTACTTCTGTTAATTAAACCTGGTATATACGCAACTGTGTTTAGAGAAAACTGCATATATCTTGCAAACTTCTAATTTATTTAGTTCAACTCAAGCTATGTATCAGAACCATAAAACAGTAATCAAATGCAGTAAACAGTATAGGCAATCACACACATGAACACAAGATAGAAGGTGGAAACCCAATGTGGGTGAAAACCACCTGCTGCAATTCATCTCTACCTTCTTTTAATAAGAAACTTCTTTTTACAATATTTCTGTACTGGTGCAGTATTATACTAGTACGTAGGCTTCTATCTGCAGAAGGCTACAACCTTCTCTTGTTCTCCAGCTTCTCCTGGAAGGGAGCTACAACCCCCTTAGCTCTTGCACTAGCTGATGTACTAGTACGTAGGTGCTAACCTACAGAAGGCTACTACCTTCTCTTTTCTTCTAGGGACCATGTTTCATAAATTTTCAGACTGGATCCATCAGATATATCTGAATCAACCAATCTTCTTTGCACCAACCAAAACCAAATAAAACAATTACTTCTCTGAATGTTGTAACCAGAATAAAATAACAATAACCAGAAACCAATTCTGAACCCAAAACAATGTTGCAATAAATAGAAGTAGCTAAAACATATTTTATGAGATGCACGCTACTTCAATATGTAGAACCTGCATGCATACGATGTTATATTAAGGAAAAATTGTGTATACATTGTTTTTAATTACCGAACCATCGTGTATATGCACCTTTGCTATGCTAAACCTGCGTACAGATCTATAAAAGATAATTTACCCTTTTCAACTATTCAGACATCAGTTACACCAAGATCATCAGATTTATAGATCAAGTCATGCGCCAAATATAACATATCAAAATCATACAAAAATACTTCTCTTCAAGCCTTAAGATCTTGACCCATCAATAGAACTTATCCTTCTTCTAGCGCTGAGGTTCCTCCTTGATTCAGATCCAGCTAAGCACCATAACCCAATGACCAGTATTCTAGATCTTTCTCTTCATAAGATATTCAATCCTTGAGTGCCTTTGCCTAATGATCTCCTTCCCCTTTTATAGTCTTAG
>APFE031653798.1:0-5000 GCA_000404065.3 Pinus taeda
TGTCCTTCTTAAGTTTAGGACAATCCCTTTTGTAGCGTCCATATTCTTGGCATCCAAACCGTCGGACTTTGGACATGTAGTGGTCCCAACCAATTTGTTACTTTCCTTGCGAAAAGACTCTAAGGTATACTCAGAAGGGGACATATACTTACTTGATAGAGTTTGAGATGTGGTGAAATTGCTTTCTTCTTGACGAGTTGAGGGCTTGCCTTCCTTAGATCTTGATGTTTTTCAAGTTGCTTTCTTCAAATGGACTTGCTTGATGACTTGACTCGTACTGCCTTTCATTTTTCAAGATGGTGTAGCTTGATGTAGGTCCCCCTTTGATTTGTTCTTCTTGCAGGTGCCTTTATACAAGGCGTTTCTTCTTGCTTTGTAGTCTTCCATAATGAATGATAGATGGTAGACCTTCTTGTCCTCGATGTGATTGAGACTTCTTGGCCTGATGCTTCGACCTTGCGGATGTTCTTGAGATTCCCTTTCCTTGATGTGTCACCTTAGCTCCGATACCGCGTTGAAGAATCTGGGTCAATGGGGTATAGCGGGATTCTTCTAGACTTGATAACAATTTGTGAATCTCTTTTACAATCTATCGCGTTATCTTAATCTTCTTCTCTTCTTATTAATGCATGTGTGTTTACTTTCATCAAACTGGTGCCAAAAACATAAGAACAAGAACACAAGATGTTGGCTCTCTGCCAAAGAAAAACCTCTCTCTCTTAGAGAGGAAAACCCTTTCGTAAATTTCTCTTATTGAAGCTTCTTATTGGTCATTGTGAAGCCCTAGACCCTTGACAATGATATCCTCCCAGCGCAAGTCGAGTCCTTCCTCCTCTCTGCACTTCCTTTCTTCAGCACTTCATTCCCTGGCACTCTGTCCTTCTTTCAACTTTTGATAGTCCATGGTGGACTAGCTCTAGAAGAGACTCCAGCCTTTGATCCTTAGCGAGATCCTTTACCAATGAAGAAACCTTCATTCTCTTGACCGACCGAGCCTTTCTCTTGACGTGAGGTTCCAGACTCGATGTACGCCAAATTTTACTGCACCTGGGGCAATTTCCATCATGACGAGACATGGAAAACCCAAATTTCCCGCACTTGGGATGCTTTCGACAAGGCGGGACATGGAATCCCCTGGTTCCCCGCAATTTGGCGACTTTTGTGGAGGAGTGGCTGGGAGACCCCATGTCACGCTCCTATCCTAGTGGTAGTATTTCAACCATGCATAAGCGGGTGCGGCACCACCGTAATTTTTCCTTTTGCCAATACTTGAGTACACGGTCTGCGCCTAATTCAACACTCAAGTCAATTTTCCAATCAGTGTTCTTAAAAATGCAGTGAAAATAACTTACCATAAATTTATCTTCAATTATTCTTTCAACACTCAATCAATTTTCCAATAAGTTTTCTTAACAATGCAGCGAATATAACTTACCATAATTACTTTTGTAGTACTTCCACTATTTTCTCAACCTCAAAATACCCAACGATACAACTGTAGTGTGCTTCCCAAATCATCTTGTAATGCTCGCTTGAAGGAACACAAAGGTGTCCTAGGTGGCATAACAGTGCATCCTTGAGGTGAAAATATGGAACTTGCTGACCCTCCAAGTGTGCCTGGTATGTGTTGCTGAATTCTTAGTGGCTTTTGTAGAGAAGCAAAAAATCAGAAGTCTCGTGTCCATAACATGAACCTACGGTAGATGTCGGCAAGACCGAGAGAGTTGCGGAGATCTCTTAGAGTTTTTGGGGTTGGCCAATCCTGAACGAATTGGATCTTGGCTATATCCACATGCACCCACCATTCATCAATAATATATCCCAGATACTCAACCTCGTGTCGTGTGGTCATGCTGCACTGCCCGCGGCCTGCACAACACAACTCCACACCTGAACTGTGAACCTGTCCACCCGACTTTCCGTTCCGCGGCGCCCAAACTCTGCCCGTCGGTGCGGTCCATAGTGAGGGTGCATGGCCCGCATGCAGTGCGGCCTGCCTACCCGAATGGTAACCCGCCCCGCTCTGCTTGTCCGCGCTACCAAGTCCGACCCACCCTCTGTAATCCACCCGCCGGTGAGGCCCTCTTACCCGCGACCTTCTCTTCCTTCCGTTTTCGCTCAACTCCTTCCTTCGCACTTGTTCTTCGATGTGGAAGTCTGAGTTCGATTTCCCTTCGTCGAACGCCATCCTCCTTTCTTGTATGCATCCTTTCGCCAAAGGGCCGTGTCTCTGGGGGATAACAAGGGTCAGCTCCATCAACATGCATGCCTGGCTGACCTGCCACATAACCTCGACACACCCCATTCCAATGAACCGCCGCGTCCCTTCGTGTGCATCGTCGCACCCATGGGTCGGCTCCAACACCTCGCCAATTACACCCGTCGCCACACGTCGCACACCCACCCGCGTCCTAACTCGTCCGCACATGGTCACCCCTCTCATCCGGGCACCCAACAAGGGTCACCCACGCGCCTTCCATCAGTGACTCGCCCATCGTGCAGGTATCAAGGGGCGTGCACCATGCCTAACACGGCGCACCCGCTATGAGTGCGCCCATCACCGTCGCACATAAGCGAACGCCGTGCCAAGACTTCGCATATAACCGAACGCTCACCCGAGTCGCATATAACCGAACTCGAGCGCCCGTACTATGGGTTCGGTCTCTCGACTCTCTCGGGCGCTCCCGACTCGAATACCTGACACCCCCCCGCGTACGTGGTAGAGGTTTCCGGCGTAATGGTACATGGAAACCCTAGATTTCATGCGCACTTAGGTAGTTGTCGTCACGGCGGGGCGAGGAAACCCCACTTTCCCTGCACTTGGACGGCTCCCGTCGCAATGAGGCATGGAAACCCCAAGTTCCAGAGACAAACCAGGCAAGCGTTTTCCACCCCGCCGCGAAATGGAAACCCCGAGTTCGCAAGACTTGGGAGGTTCTTCATCGTTCCGCAACATGGAAACCATGAGTTCCATAAACTTTGGTGATTTCGGTCGCGTTGCGACATGGAAACCCAAGTTCCAGGCGAGAGATGGAGACCCCAAAGGTTCCCCAAACTAGGCAGTTTCCCTCATGCCACGAAACAGAAAGCCCCCAGGTTCCGTGGAATCAGGCTGTTCTATGTCGTTTCGCGGCATGGAAACCCAAGTTCCCTGCACCGAGGTCACGGTCCCTGTCGTGGCGGGACATGGAAGACACTGAGGTTGCAGTTTCCGTCATGCAAATGGAATGGAAAGCCCCATGTTCGGTAGACTTGGGCAGCCATTCCCTATCGCACGATGGCATGGAAACCCGAAGCTCCCCAAACTTGGGCAGTCATTCCCTGTCGCGCGGTGACATGGAAACCTGAAGCTCCCCAGACTTGGGCGGCCGTTCGCGAGCAACATGGGAACCCTGCGTGTCACGCCCCAGGCCTACGGTAGTCTCTCAACCATACTTGGCGAGGTGCGGCACCACCGAACACTTTCTTTTCACCAATACTTATGTTCATGGACTACGCCTAACCATTAGTCTACTTAGTTTGTTTTTCGCAACCAAGTATTGTTATGTTTCCTTTTATACCAATGAACACCCATACACATTCATCATCATCAGCGATTATACATGAAGAACACAATTGCACAGTATAAAGGGAGGGGAAACTCCCTGAACAATGAGTCTGCCCGAACACAATATATTATTCAACTTTACAATGTTTACAAGGCTTTACAAGTATGCTTGGGAAACACCATGTTTCATACTTAGCCAATTTTACAAATAGGCAACACCTCCGTGCGCCAACCGAGTTCCTTGCCCGAGCTGGGCGGGCGCGCCCTCGCACGAGCTGCCAACCGCACTCCTCAACTGAGCCTCGTTTACCGCTGCACGACGGGCGAGTGACCTCACCCGAGTCACCCCGCATTTCCTTTTGCACGACGGGCGGGCGACCTACCTGGGTCACGGGAGACACCTCTGCGTTTCTTCTTCCACGACGGGCGGGTCTCCTACCCGAGTCACCCGTGTCACACCGAACGGCGGGCGCCTTCCTTACTCATGCCCTCACCCGATAACCGAAACCTGTGCGTATCATGCATGCTTGCCCAAGAGCGGGCGCATGTACGCCCGCGCCTCTTTTGCGACCTGCTCCACTACTTCGCACTTTTTTCTTGATCATCGAATGCTCATGTTCGAACGTCCATCTTCGAATGAATGCCAAGTGCTCCTATGCCTTGCCATATTTATACGAGTAGTTGGGCGAGTCGCTACCTAGGCCGACTCGACTGCCGCGTGCCAAAACGCCCTTGCACATCGCAAACTTTCCATCTGATTGTTGGTCGGCCAACAATCCTTCGTTCAAGTCGCCCCAACATGTAAGTCGGCCCGTGGGTTATGCCAAACGCTCCCACGCTATAAACCAACCATCGCTCCACCCCTAATGCGCATTGTACTTATGTCCCTTCGCACATTTCAGTCGTAGAGTTCACACTTCGCACCGACGGGAAGAAACCGAACCGCAGGTCCTTACACCGCGTTCCCCAGACTTGGGTAGCAATTTTTGCTGTGACGCGAAATGGAAACCCCGTGTGTGTCCACTGACTTGGGTGGTAGTTTCCATCGCGCCGCAAAATGGACACCCCGAGTTCCCCGGCCTTTGGCGGCTTTTCGTGGGCCCACGACATGGAAACCGCGAGTTCCCCAGACTCTTGGGCGATTCAGGGTGTGCCGCGACATTGAAACCATGAGTTCTCCGGACTTGGGCAGCGGTTTCGAAACACCGCAAGTTCCAGAGACTTGCGAGCTGGTTTACGTCGTCATGGAAACCCCGAGTTCCCCGCGTTGGGGAATTGTTGAAAACCCCACGCTTCCATCTTGCCGTAAAATGCGGAAACCCGTGGTTCCATGAAGGGCGGGACATGGAAACCCCAAGTTTCCTAGGCTTGGGCGTCGGGGCGCGACATGGAAACCCTGAGTCCCAGCAGGCTTGGGCGCCGCCGGTTTCGTTCGTGGCGCGACATGGAAACC
>APFE031653798.1:10000-12309 GCA_000404065.3 Pinus taeda
CGAGAAGGACTAGGGTGGCCACCCCTGGAGCTCGCACTGCTTTTAGTCCTTCACAAACACCAGTCCACAACAATTCCCCCCTTTCTCCGTAAAGGTAGGGACCAAAAGGAAGAAGGGAAGAAAACAAGGTGAAAGAAATAAAAGAGATCAAACGTGGCTAGTGACTCACAAGGGGAGGAATCAAGTAAAGCACAAGCCCCACAAGCCCCATGCCTTCGCAAAAAGGGGGGGAATTGAAGGGGACGATGATCGAGGAGGACTAGGGTGGCCACCCTGGGAGCTCGCACTGCGTTTCGTCCTTCCCGAACACCAATCCACAACAATGCCACCTTTTCTCCGTAAAGCTAGGGGCCAGAAGGAAGAAGGGAAGAAAACAACATGAAAGAAAGGGACATCAACCGTGGTTACTGGCTCACAAGGGGAGGCTTCAAACAGAGAAAAAGCTTCCCCAACCCTGTGCCTGCACAAAAAAAGGGGGGAACTGCAGGGGACGACAACCGAGAAGGACTAGGGTGGCCACCCCGGGAACTCACACTGTGTTTCGTCCTTCCCCAACACCAATCCACAACAATCCCACCTTTTCTCCATAAAGCTAGGGGACGAAAGGAAGAAGGGAAAAAAACAACATGAAAGAAAGGGAGGTATCAAACGTGTCTACCGACTCACAAGGGGAGGGCTCAAATAGAGAAAAAGCTTCCCCAACCCCGTGCCTTCGCAAAAAGGGGGGAACTGTAGGGGACAACTATCAAGAAGGACTAGGGTGGCCACCCGTGAACTCGCACTGCGTTTCATCTTTCCTGAACACCAATCCACAACAATCCTACCTTTTCTCCGTAAAGCTAGGGGCCAAAAGCAAGAAGGGAAGAAAACAACACAAAGGCAAGAGATATCAAACGTGGCTACCGGCTCACAAGGGGAGGCTCAAATAGAGAACAAGCTTCCCAAACCCCGCGCCTTCACAAAAAAGGGGCCAACTACAGGGGACCGTGATCGAGAAGGACTAGGGTGGCCACCCACGAAACACACACTGCTTTTCGTCCTTCCCGAACTCTAGTCCACAACAATCCCACCTCTCCTCCACAAAGCTTAGGGGCAAAAGGAAGAAGGGAAGAAAACAACACCAAAGAAACAAAGATCCCAAGAAAAGAGGGAATCCCAACAGCACGCCGAGTAGATGTCCGCTAACCAGAAAGAAATCGAACAAGGCACAATCCACAACAATCCCACCTCTCCTCCACAAATCTTAGTTAGGGGCAAAAGGAAGAAGGGAAGAAAAAAACACCAAAGAAACAAAGATCCCAAGAAAAGAGGGAAGCCCAACAGCACGCCGAGCAGATGTCCGCTAACCAGAAAGAAATCGAACAAGGCACCCAATCGAAAAGCATCCCACCTCTTCACACCCTCCCACCTACATGTACGGCACAAAACCCTTTCTAGCTTCACAACATAACAAACAACAATCAAACAACCAAGCAAATAAGTCACAACCAAGAAAATAAATCGCAATCAGAGCACGTTACTGAAAGGTAAACAACCCCCCAACCCGGCACAAAGCTTCAAATGAAAAATAGACTACTAATAACAAACCCACCCCGTTGTTGCACCCCTTCTTGTACAAAACACCCAACAACCTTTCCAGCGAGAAAGCCAACAGGGGTCAAGAATCAAACTCCAAAGAGGAGTTGTCACGGGCGGACACTCAACGCCAGAAAAAGCCACGGGCCACAAATACATTGATGGTTCAAGGCCACTAAAAGGATGGGACTCCCCCAAAGCGCACACCACGAAACAAAGAAATAAATGACCAAGTCCCACAAAAAACCCACAATCCAAAGGGAGGAACAAAGACACAACCCGCTACTTCTTTTTCCCTTAGAAGGGGAGTGGCTCACGAGAGGACGAGGAATTCCCTCGACGACAAAGGCACGAGATAAGATTGCCACCCTCTTGCCCACTAGCTGGGAAAATTGCGATCCCGATGGAGCTCAGACCGAGCGAGGGGTTTTTCATTACCTGGACACCCAACCCTTCCGCGAGGGCATTGTCGAGGCAGGGTCGGGAGGGACTAGGGTGTTCAACCCAACAAGATGAACCGCTCTTCATCCATCCCACACTGACCCCACCCCGACAATTTCCCCTCACAGAAGATTTGAGCTACCAATCGCGCGCGCAACCACTCCCTCGACCCAACCGCCAGCGAAAAAGCTCACCCAAGCAACACATAAACCACTGCCGCCTTTTCGAGAGAACCAACTATGGAAGCCCGCACCCTTGGCCCATTCCTTCCAACAAACAAAAGACCGAGCACC
>APFE031653802.1:1691-12194 GCA_000404065.3 Pinus taeda
TATATATAGAAAGGAGGTTTTGTCATTTGAATCATCCAAGAATTTTTCATTTATGTAATGTAAAGGAGGTTGTCCCCTCGAAGAGGCTGAATTCTAAGGCGGTGATCTATCTTTTCTATCTTTTCTTGAGTTGGTTTCATAACAGTATACGTAATACATTATTCACAATATGTAATATGGTATTTCTCTGAGTGGTATTCAACAGGGAATCGGGGTGTGAGGACTAGGGAGTTAATGTGTTTGTAGAGTGTGGGCAATGTAAAATGCAACGTGGAGTACTGCAGTGTGTGGGGTGGTTTAGAGCCAACAGGGTATGGAGGAAACCAAATTGGGGTATTGCAATGAACTGGTGGGTATTAACACATATGGACGGTGGGTATTAATGCTCAAGGGAGAGCGTCAAGAGTCCGAGGCTCGAGGGAGAGGGGACCTGTGTTAAGGTAAAAATAGGGAATGGTAAGCCCATGGGGAGGAGCATACAACATTTGTGGTTGTGCAATGGGGAGGGGTGTGAGGGGACCGCAGTGGGGAGTCAAATATGGTAATAACACAATGGAGGTAGCAATGGGGAGACTGCAGAAATGGTGAGGTGTTCAACCACTTCTATTGTGCACTTGGGAGAGGGACCTGTGTAGGTGAGAAGCGTGCTAGAATATAAACTATATCATATACAAAAACTCAGACTTCACAAAAAATCTAGCAGAGAATATGGCATGGAATATAGGAACAAAATATGGTAGAGAATTGATAGGAGTTACAACACATAAACTAATTTGGTAGTTGGCTCTGATACCATGTCAGGCCATGAGGTAACTCCACAATGTGAATTGTGATTTTGCATTAAGATTGCTCATGGATATATAAATGGATGGAGAGACTCTTGGGCTTCACCTCCTAATGTCTCTTCGTAGTCCTATTTTCCTTATTTACTATTTACACTATTTTACATATATTCACCCAATCCCAATGATTAGGTGTCAACATATTTAATAACATCCTATAGTATCCTGCATGGCCAAGGAAACATCAAACATACTTTTATTTTTTAGGGATGCGAAGATGTTTGATGATGTTTACTTTGCTTTGATATACCTTAATCCTTTTTGAGGATATGCAATTCCCTAAGACAACACATTAACTCATAAGAAAATGGAATTTATCATGACTTAATGAGAGGTTGATTTTTCCACATATCGAGAGGACCTTTCTAAGGTTGGTGATAGCTTCCAAAAAAGTATTACCATATGGTGTAAATTCATCCATATAAATCTCTATAGTGTCATGGATAAGATATAAATATATACTAAGTTATTCCCTTTGAAATGTGGTTATGGAATTTCATAAGCCAAATGGAAGAACTTTGTAAGCAATTGTTCCCTGAGGGTAGGTAAGAGTGTTTTTGTCTTGATATTTCTAATTGATTTAAATTTGGTTATAACCACTAAACCCATCTAAATATAATAACGTCTTCCCTCCCAAAACATTTAATACTTGATAAATGGAAGGTAGAGGAAAGTGATCCTTTCTGGTGGCCTTTTTTAATTCCCAGTAATCTACACATGTTCTCCATTTTCCATTCTTCTAAGGAACAATGACCAAATTTGATAACCACTCACTATAAAAAAAGGGTAAATGAAACCAATATCTAAGAGTTTCTACAATTATTCTTTAACAATGTCTTTTAATTCAATGTCCATTCTTCTTTGAGGTTAGCAAATGGGCTTATGATCATATTTAATGTAAATGTGATGGGTACAAATATATGGATGGATTCCTTTCACCCCTTATAATCCAATGAAAAATCATAAATGTGCTTTCTCAAAATAGTGGCCATCTCTTGTTATTGATCACCAACAAGTGAGATGCTAATTATTAATAGTTTATAGGGATAGATTTCAATTGTTTTGGTGGCATCTTCATTAGCTCCAATAGTGAGTAGTTATACCTATTATTTTCTCTTTGAGCTCCTAGGTTTCCCTAAAGTTTGAACATTGTTTAGACCATTAATTTTCCTAACAAGATACTAATTATGTAGAAAAAGAGAAATTAAGTCACCTCCATTAGCTTGTTTACGTCTAAGAGACATTTTAATGCTAAAGATAGGAAAGGATGATGAAAGAATGGAATTTTTATTCTTCTTAATAATTCACCCAATTAGGAAAATTTATTTCAGCAAAAGTTTGATTAAGAGGATACAAAATAAGTTGTTCTTGGGATTTCCCATTAGTGATGGTAATTTTACCATCCCTACAGTTAATATAGGCATCCCTTGTAGATAAATAAGGTCTCCTTAAGATGAGTAGATATCCATGGAACTTTGTATTTGGTTACAAGACCAAAAAAATAGTGGGGTACTCCCAAGAATCAATTTATACCATGATATATTCTATCATTTCCTCTAGTTCCATTGTTGATCTATCAACAAGCTAAAGTAAAGTAGTATTTTTTCTTAGGGAGTCCTAAAGATTGAGCTTAAACATTGTGTCCTTCATCATGATATTGATAGTGACTCCTATATCAATCAAAGTATTTTGAATTGTAATTTGATTAATATGTACATCTAAAATTAGGCTAATAGGATCTAGATACTTGGGAAAAAAAATTCCCCCAACCATTAGATTTACTAGTCTCCTTATGACATTAATTATGGGTGCGTCCATTTTTTTTCTCCCAAACATTTTAAGACATTATTACTTGATGAATATGATATAAATGGGAACATACTTGATGGCCAAATTTTTTATTGCCCTAAAATTTCAACCTCATCAAGTGTATGTGACTTTTTGATGGCCAACCTCTTAAGGAAAGGGGGAATTTGAGAAATTTGTTGAGGTGTAGGTTCCTCTCATTCCTTTTTACATATTCTTGTGGAGAAGTTTGAAGATGTTCCTTTAGGAATTTTCTTTATCTAAGGTTTATTTTCTAAACTTATAGGGAATAAGTGTGATAAGAAGTCTAATTATTGCAGACAAGTTGGGTGTGCTTATCAATGGGGTTTGGATTGGGATTGGGAAAGAAGTTAAGGCTAATTTGATGGAGTAATATATTGAGGTATGCGTTGATGGTGCTAGAAAATACTAATAGGGGAGGGGTTCTTGCTAATTTGAAGTCCCAATTAGGCCCCACACCATTTGGAGCAGGAGCCCCAACCGGAAAATGATTGGTTTCCAAAGTGGTGGTTTCAAAGGTGTGCCCTGGCTGCGCTAAACACATAGAATGAGATATGCATGGCTTTGGTAAAAGAAAGTGTATGAAATTTATCTAGTATCAAATGTAATGCATGAGAGGTTCCATCACACCATAGGGGAAACGAGTGAGCCCCTTAGAAGCATGTAATAGTACTTAGCGTAAAAAGGATGAGTGGGAAATAAAAGAAAATCATTAGTTAACCTGCAAAAAATTTCACAAGATAACAATGACCATAATAACATAACAACACACATTCAACAAGATTCATACTAAATAAAACAAATTCGTTCATAATCACTAGCATAAATGAAACAACACATTTCACAAATATAACAATAATAGTCTTACTACATCCATGACATATGCATGAAGACGTGTTGGCTCTGAGATTTTATTAGCGAGTGAAAGTTATAGAAATACATTTACAATTAACAAGACACTAGCCCCAATAATGGAACATGAAGATAACACTTTTCTTCTCCAAAGAATGATATTCCTTCTATGCTAAACTAGAGAAATGAAGGCTACTAAACAAAGCTTCCAAGCCTTCGGTTCCAAGCCCTTTGCTTGAGTTATGAGGGTGTTTTTATAACATATGAGATGACTCTACATCTCCCTTTATGACTTTTGAGCTATCCTCATGACTCTTTGAATTCCTTTGTCCTTTTATAACTAATGACTTTTCGTATTCCACAATTGACACGTGGACTTCCACTTACATATTATTTCAAATACAATATTACAAAAACCCATATGAGACAAAAATGGGTAGAGTCTAATAATATGATCATAATAAGACAAACGAAATATATCAAGTTTAAGTTTGAGGAAACTTCATATCATTAGCTTCAACTTGTAGATCTGTAGTAATATCATGATTCCATGCTTTGTATTGTGTGATGATCTCCTCAAACTTTGTAAAAAGATTAGGCTGAAAGTAGACACTAGCTTCCATTGCATCTAGGTAGATAGTTTTGGAACCAATTTGTGTCTCCTTATTCAATAAGAACAACATAGTATTGATCATAGAAGGGCCACCAATATACTTCTTCATGGTATGTCTATTGATCTCCAGTTCCTCTTTGGTAGAAATCTACTTCAACTAGTCCAAATACTCAAAAACTTCCTGCCTGACCACATTTCTTCCGTTTTCTTCTATGAATGTCTCGACTAAAGGGATCTTGTGAGATTTCACCAAAGAGTCCACATTATTTTAAAATCATGCATAAGAATACAAGACGTTGGCTATGAAATTGTTGAGTTATTTATTGCCTTGTATAATCATTTTGACTTCAACTTTCTCCAACTCATCTTGTTGTCTTGTTTTCTTAACCAACTCCTATGGTGCACCTCTGTAATCCATTCCCCATTCATGAATTGTAGTAATTAATGTATGAATGACCTGAAAATCTTTAGCATTCTCCTGCTATTTCTTTTGCATGTCATATAATGTTACAACTTATCTCTGCACTGTAACCAACTCCTCATAACGGTTCATCATTGTTTCTCCCAATACTTGCACTTCACAAAATATAGCTTCCTAGAGCTTTTTCAAGTACACATGTGTGAGAACCAACTTTTGAGTTTCTTCTTAGCATTTTTCTATATGTTGTCTCATAGCTTCCAAATTATTTTCCATTTGTCTATTATTTTCCATCAAATACTTTCTATTTTCCTTAGAATCTCCTGGAAAGGCCAAGTTAGTTGTGGAAATAGTTTCAGGATTCTTTCTAGTGTCTATGACAATCACCTTCTCTATATTGATGAAAACGGGATTTGTGAGGTCATCAAGAAAATGGTTCTTTCTTGCCTTCACAATTTGCCTCTGGAGGTCATTGAAAGTTAAGCTAAAAATATCCATGACCAGACTGTCATCAATATGAGAAATTTCCTCTTCATTACATAGAGCTTACTCATCTATAGGAGGAGGTGGATTTTGAATGATGATTTGTTCTATGGTGGGCATAGTATCAACACCTTTATTTTGTTTCGATTGTTCTACCTCCATGTCTTGAATAACTATTAACTCTTTAATCTCTTGGGAAAGTTCTTGATCTTGTTGTTGTTTACTTACTTCTTCTTGTAGCTTATTTTTTCCTTCTTCTTATGCTTGCTTCATCATTGTTTCTTCTTCATCTTTCCTTCTTACTTGTCCTTCCTACATCTACCCGTCTTTTTGTTCTTTCTTCTCTTGTTCATCCTTTTGTCTCTTTTACTCATATCGGTTCTACTTAATCTTCCTCTCATCTCCCATAGCCACTTTGATAATAGTTGGATCCACTTTAAATTTATGGTTCTACTCCTCTGTTGGACTGTGAGAAACCTTCCTTTTATACTTTATGCTCACTTGGATGTTATTTTCTAGTTTCCTTTCTTCTAGTATAGTATCTTGTTCTCGAGTCATGTGAGATGGACCTACCTAGCTGACTGGTGTGTGCATGAACATATTGTCTATGGCATACCTCGGTAACAAATGTGATGACTTCTAGCAACCAAACACTCTGAAGTAAGTCCCATCTAGTGAGGAAAACTAATCAAAAAGTTATGTTACTGAGACCATAGCCTCATGGGACATGCAAGGTGGATTCTCCTTAAAAGTCATCTGGTACAATACTTTGAGGAAGTGGTCAGCCAAATTTTCAATGACTCCTCTATAACTTCACTCTAAAAGCAACTTACAATAAATATGAACAACATACTCTTTGGGTTTCCAAGTCCATTGCATGTTAGGAAAATCATTATGAGCACATATCCCATCCAACAGATATGAAGACATATAGAATCTGGCTTTCTTACCCTTAAGTAGATTCTTTGCATTGGTCACATCAATTCTTAGCTTCTGAGCTAAAATATATGAATAGTTAGATACCTTCCCCTCGTTGAAAATCTAATTTCACATGTAAATCCAACCTTTTAGGAAGGTTTCAATACTCTTTTGACCATATATCTAACAACGTAATACAATCAGGTATTGGAACACCTTTCTAAGACATCTAGTTTTGCATGTGTTACTAGGTGTTTGGCAGAACTTATATGCCTCTTTCATCTGTCTTGATAACATCCTTAGTACTCACGTAGCTGGTGACTGCATAAAAATGTGAATCCATGTATGCCTCTAGGTTAGGAAAGTGATACATCAAATGAGTATGATGGGCCAAATATGAAGCAAGTCGCTACCCATTAACACTGTTGATGTTGATGCTCTTTGTATCCAAGTGCGACATGATCCACTTGATGACATGTGCACAAGGGAGGACTGGGAACCTACAAGTAGCTCTATGAAAACCTAGCTTCTTGATTTTTATGTACACCTATCTACCCTTCATATTTTCTTTGAATTCTGTAGGTGTGAAAGCATATTTGGTTGTATGACATGTAATATCTTAATCCTTTTCAATGAAGAGTGAGTATTAGATAGAATAGGTATGGTAACTGGAGTGTTCTCAACCACTTCATCAATACTACTCTCTAATTTTTTTTAGGTTTATCTCTTTCGAGGCATGATGACAACAACTGATGAAAGAGATATGAGCTTAAAACCTATAGTACCTATAACCAAAAGATGCACTCATGGAAAAAACAAATTAGATCAAGAAGATTATTTCATCAACTAAGATAAAAACAGCAACACACTAAATGATGAGAAGGATTGTGTAGTTTCTGAGCTCTGGGAGGCAGGCTGGGCTCATGAACTACAAGTATGTAGTCTTAGTAGAAAAGGGTGGAGATTTAGTATTGAGGCTATATAATGTGTAGTCTCAGCTGGGCAAGAGAGGGAAGAGATTGCGCAGTGTGCAATCTCACAAGCCAAAGCTGAGGACTGAGGCCTGGAACTTCACAATTTGTAGGTGGGAAATCCAATCACTATGCATTGTGTAATCTAAAAGGTCAAGGATGAGGCTTGAGCCTTGAAGATGTGAAATGCACAGTTGGAAGGGGCAGCAGTTGCTCAATATCTATGCAGTTATGCTCGGGAAAGAGAGAGAGAAAAAAATTCAAGATCTGATGTTGGGACAAAAATAAGTGTAGATCATCCTTAAGGTAAGTTAGATTAGTCAATAACATGGACCAACAAATACCATGGAAAAGGAAAACATGCATGCGCAAAATGACCTAGCAACAACAATTGCTGGTAGGAAAAATGCAAGAAGGTGATGCGACACTTATAAAAAATGAATAAAGGATTGAAAAAACACTTGCACAAGCTAATAAAAATAGAAAATCTAGCTACCATCAATATAAATGCGAAAAATAATACTGATATAAGTAAAAGTGACAAAAGCAATAAAAAAGAAGCAAATAAATGACACATGAAAAGAATACCCGGAAAAGCACTACAAACCAAGTCGAAATCTCCTTGATCTCACAGGGAAGGCTAGAGTTGATCCGAATTGGATCATTATATTTTTTTCATCTATATCTATTCACTTTTAGTGGAAAAAGTGGAGGAATCAACTCATGAGACCATTTTTACTGGCGGGACCCAGTTTGGTGAAACAAGGTCTGAAACCTTCTGGGAGCATTTTGAGGCGTAAAATGAGGTTTTTTGGGGGTAAATCTTCACCTACTTATTGCAACATCATTTCATGCTATTCTAAATAAATAGACCTTTCCAACAACGTAAGAACTATGTCAATCAAAGTTTGTATGCAAAAGTTATTCCACTAAGAAGTTGAGCTCCCTGTTTTCACACCTATAGCTCGGGAGCAAGCCGTGTCAGCCCCCATTATTCATGGAAAAGGGGATATCCATGTGATTATTATGTATAAGACTCTAGAAGAGTCTATTTTATAACTCTAGTTAAGAGTTTATGTAGTCAAACTTAACAACTAGTAGGCTATCGAGTTGTGTTATAATCGGGCCACTAGGAGGAAGAGGCATTTTTCCATTCTTTCAAGAGCATTTTTTTTCCATAGATAAGAAAAGATAGCCAAGTGAGATAGGTGGTAGAGTACACAGAGAGGATCTATGCACTGTAGCAACCCACGGGCCATAGGTATTACTTCTTTTTACCTACAGCCATATCTTTAGATAGAGAAAAAGAGCGAAGCGATCTCACTTTCCAGCTGGGTTTCTACCAAAAGGTTTTCCTAGAGAGCATATCTTGTGTCTTATGTGTGTGTCAGATTATTTTTTTGATCTCTATGTTTCTACTTAATTTCCTTTTACATGCATGCACTAATTATAGTAAAATCTTCAAATCTAGAAATTAAATAACACTGTAACATTGTAGAATCTCATATTTTTAATATAATATTATCATATATGTTGTGACGAACTGTCCAGTGGAATATCCATGGCAGTTTACAAATCATTTGGTATCAGAGCAAGTTATTTTGGTATTTTGTGGAGATTGTAGGGATCTAGATCGAGGAGGCCAATAATCGTAAAACCCTAATCATGGGCGATGAATCTATAAATGAACCTCGTGATCTTGCAGAGGTGAGGTTTTTGCAGCTTGAAAAACAAGTCGCGGATAAAAACTGCAATGTAAACCTTATCATAGCGGCCCTAAGAAATAAGTTAGGGATATTTCGAGAAGATGGGGGTTTGAATGCAAAGGAAAAATCAGAAGGGGGCTCGGGAGATTGGGAAGACACGAAGACCAACCCAGTTTGAATGTTGCGAATCAATCCATTTTTAAAGTGGAAGAAAAAGTCAATATCAATTCATACCATGGTAATATCGATGCTATAAATCTGAACCACTAGTCGCAGAAATTGAAATTTTATTTCAATGTCCATCAGATCAAGGAAGGGCAGAAGATCTCATTCATGCAGATGAAATTGGACGGTCATGCACTGACTTAGTGGGAGAGCCACACGGAAACCATGAGGTTGGAGGGAGAACCTCCAGTGACTAAATGGGAGGATTTAAAAACCCTCATTAAGTCATAGTTTCATCCCATTTGATATGTGTAGGACCAGTGGATCTAATGGCATTACTTGAGGAAAAAGTCTGGCCAAATCGTGTAGGAGTACACCAAAGAATTCAAAATGTTGCCTATAAGGTTGGGTATCTCTCCAAAGAACCCAGATGTACTCATCAAGTATTTGGTGGGTTTGCATCACCATTTTCATGAGAAATTGATGTTGTTCAAGCCCAAATAGGTGGATGAGGCTTGTGTACAGGCACAGTACCTGGAGAACATAGGTCTGACAAGAGCGCAATTAAATGGATTGATGTAGAAGGAGCAACATGAAGCTTCTAAGGAGTGGAAGAAGTAGAAAAAAGGGGGAAAAGATAAAAATACGACAACCACAACACACTAGTGCAAAGATCCTAGCAAGCATTGTAACCACTACAACATTGGTGGATATACAAAGGAGAAGTGTTGGAAGTTGCATCTAGATCTAAACCCAAAGTACAAGAAGAAAAATAACAAGAAGATGAATCTCATGGCCACTAATTCGAGAAACCAAGTTGAAAGAAACTCGGATGTGGATGAGAATGTTGTTTATACATCAGTGCAAAAGGATGTGAATCTGAGTAGCCTTTAGCAATAGGAAGAGAAAGAAATAACCAAACTCTTCCATAAAAAGATACAGGTCAAGAAGAGAAAGATTGATTCTCTATTTGACTCTGGATTGTAGGCGAATCTCATTGCAGTAGAGTTGGTAAAGAAGTTGGGGCTAGAAGTTCATGATCATCCAAACCCATATCCATTGGGATGGGTAAATAAGGATGCAGAGTTGAAGGTAACAAAACAATGCAAAATTAGATTTGCTATCAATGTTGATTTTATTGATGAAGTAGATCCGGATGTGGTTCCCCTTTATGTATGTGGAGTCATGTTTGAGAGTCCATACATGTACATCCATGATGCAATATTCATGAGGAGAGTTAACCAATACCATCTCATTAAGGATGGAAGATCATTCATCATCAACGCGCACAAAGGTAAGTCAAAAATTTCACTGGTAAGTGTCAACCAAGCTAAGAAATTGATCAGTTCCAATAAGAAGTATGTTTTATTATTTTTAAGAGAAATTCAATATGAAGAGGAGTCTGTAGGTTTTAACCCCGTACAGAAATTACCTGCATACAAATTCTAAATCACAGGAAAAATAAAAATGCGAGAGCATAACACATAAAACACATATACACAGAGATTTCCCACTGGATCTCAAAACAGAGACTACCAGCTTGATTTTTCATTATATTCCTTTCAATGTTACAATACATATTTATACATGCCGAAGCATCCAATACCATGGACCGAAAACCATCGCGTCCAAAACATGGACCGAAAACCATAGGTAGGTTCGCCCAACCTAATATAGGGTCCAAAAAAAAATTTCTCGGGGCGCTGCC